>OZ012740.1:29880797-30082046 GCA_963859935.3 Lathyrus sativus | reverse complement strand
GGGTTCTTATTTAGATGAGTGAAGGTTGTTTCCATTAGTTGATTTTGATATCTTGACTTATTGGAAGGAAAAAGTCGTAGATGTCTCAATCTTGCAAGAAAGGCTTGTGATATATTTAGAATTTCAATAACCTCAGTGGCATCTGAATCTGCTTTTAACATTGACTCTCGAGTTTTAAACAAGTATATAAGTTCAATAAAAGAGGAATCAGTTCAAGCTCTCATGTGCACACAAAGTTGGTTATATGGTTTTTAAGATAAACCTGTTAATTTTTCTCAAGTGTAGTCATAGATTTATAATGTTGTATTTTATTCACCCATGTTATAAATAATGTATATTTTTTAACGACTACTTTTCTTGTTTTGTATAATTGATATTGATAATAATACTAATCAAGATGATGGAAGTGGACAAGCATCCAACACATTTGAACATATGAATGTCTTTGAAGAAAACTCAAGTGATGTTGCGAGTCGAGTTATGCCTATTTGATTTTGTGTTAAGTTTGATAACTTGAAACTTGTTTGAACAAGATATTTTGTGTTATCTTGAATAATTTGTTATCTTGAAACAAAGTTATTTTGTCTTATCATGAACATATGAACATGTAATTCGTAACTTAAAACTTGATGGAACAAGTTATTTAAATTTGTGTGTTATGTTGGATAATTAATTTGTGATGCATTTTGGATAATTTGTTGTGTATTTTGGATAAATTAAGTTAATGTGTTGTTTTAGATTTTAATTGTTAAATTAGATGGAGTATTTAAAAATCTTAGTTTTTCATTTAAAATTTAATATTTACTACAAGTATTATTGTATAGTTACTTATAAAATAAAGAGACTATTTTTATTTTAAAAAATGGTATAACAAAAAAATTTTGGAAATAGACCCGTTTAGAACTGGGTAGCTCGCAGCCCAGACATGGTTAGACCTGAGTAGTAAAATTAGAACCCATATTCAATATGAACTTTTTGGACCTGGACTTGAAAACCCTGAGGTCCGTCAGGGCCGACCTGTTTAAGGTCGGATAGTCTGTTTTGACAGCTCTATTCTACGGGATAATAATGAGTGGCCAAAAAATACACCAAGTTTTAGATAAAAATCAAATCAACTATTTTATCCAAAAAAAAAAATTACCCAAATAACTCACTTTTTCAAATTAATTCTCACAATAAACCATGTTTCAAAAAAATTCCGAAGTACCCCATTTAAAAAAAAATAAAAATGGGATGAAGTGTTGTTGTCATACGAATTGGCAACTCTATATTTTATAATGGAGACGCAAATTAGATTGGCGACTGCACATGGTGTTACCAATTCAATTGACACTAGACACTAGTGTATAAATTTTTAAGAGAGACACCAATTGACCTGACACCAGTATACATTGTGAACATTTTAAACATAAATAGTAAATATTAATATTTAATTAAAAATAATTTTACATACACTAATGATGACGATCAGGTTAGTCATACCGGTCATCGGTTCCACACCCCCTAACTACCCTAACTCGTTGCACTCGTTGATTCATTCAAGGTGTTTGAGGATTTGAGATCTCAAGAACATCACCAGAATCCTTAAGAAGTTCTTGTATTTCTAAGAAGTCTTGTGTATGGAGAGACACTCAGTCGTAACTGAGTTCACGATCCATGCCACAGTAGTTTAGATGTGTTGATGGGGTCATTGGTGTGCGGCCTGGACGATTAAAGGGGGGACATTAGTGCGAACGATTCATTGGAAAGGTTGTAATGGTTGTTGTGGTGTTTGATGGTCATATGGTTGTTGTGATGTTTGAGTGTTTTGGCTATGGTGTGGTGTTTAGGTGTTTTGGCTATGGTGTGAGGAAATGTTTGTGTTTTATGTCCCTTAGGTGTTTTGGCTATGGTAGGATGTTGTGCTAGGTGTCTTGATAATAGTCATTTTGTTGGCGATTATAAGGGGGATGCTCTTGGTATTGTGATCGGGTGTTTGACATATTTTGATTGTGGATTTTGACATATTTTGATTGTGGATTTGTGTGTTTGTGGGTCGTTAGTTTTGTTGGATAGGGAGTTGTGAGTAACAGATCTGATGATTTTCTAGGGGTATTAGATGTTGAAGTTTCTTGTGAGTAAGTGGTTTGTTGTGGGTCGTATAAATACCTATATTCGGAGACAAACCCAGTTGCAACGGATTTGTACCAAGTCATATAAGTATTAGTTGGTCTATACGGCGTTGAAATCATAGCGTCACGTAAGACATGGTCACGAAGGTTCCTCCATTTACAACATTCAGATTTAGCGAAGTTCTTCCAATTGTCAAAGTTCCATTGTTCATTAATTTTTCGTTAGTGCCATTGTCCAAGGCACGTCGGAAAAAAGTTGTAAATGCAGGGTATATGTTTAACTCAACCATCATTCCAATACTATCGCGAGAAAATTAGATTGTCAAATACAGATGCATTAAGGTGGGTGAATAACATTTCGTTGGAGAACTGGACAAGATCATTTGACGAAGGACGCCGGTGGGACTACATGACAATAAACCTTGTTGAATCCATGAGCAACGTCTTCAAAGAAATTAAAAATCTACCAATAATCGTGTTGGTGAGAGCAACATACTTTAGGTTGGGTTCACTTTTTGCAACATGGGGCAAAAATTGAAGTTTGTTGTTACGATCAGGGGCAATTATTCAGTGAATGTTTCGTGAAAGTGATGAAGGAGGAAACTCTGAAATATAGCATACATGTCGTTACAATCTTTGTCTATCATTGACACATTTTAGTGTAAAGGAAACACATGACCACAACAAGGGGAGGCCGAATGGAGACTATCGAGCCAAACTAAATAGAGGTTGGTGCGACTGTAGTAAATTTCAAGTCTTCCGTAGGCCTTACTCCCATGTCATTGCGGCATGTTCATTTGCTCGCCAAGATGCTTCCAAGCATTTATCTAATGTCGTAAATGTTTTGAATGTGTACAACAATAGCTTTCCAATGGTAGCATTAGAAGATTATTTGTCTACATATCAAGGGGACATAATTTGGCACAACGAGAACATGTGACGGAAGAAAAATAGTTGTTCTAACAACACACGAATCAGAACAAAAATTAATACAACTAATAAAATGGTAAGATTATATCTTTTATGTCATCAACCTTGACACAATCGAACAAAATGTCTCAATGTTGAAGCAAATTCTACACGCACATTTATTTTTTTCTTTAAATTTTTGTAACTTCGTTATATATCAATTTTTTATTACAACATAAATAAAATAATCTCCCCTAAACACCCTAAACAAAACAATTTTCACACGAACAACACAAGTCATACAAAAATAAATACACATAAAGCAACAACACAAACAACAGATAAAAAAGACTTAACACTACAACATAAATAAATACACATAAAGCAACAACACAAACAACAGATAAAAAAGACTTAACACAAACAATGTCATCTGGTATAAACATCATATCCCTAACATCATATCATCTCTAAAAAAACATTTTTAACAAAAGTTTCATTTCGAAATAAAATACATGTCAATATCTTTTAACAATCATGATAGAACTAATAATAAAAATAAAAGAATTTAAAACAAAATGTGAAGTGAAGCAAATGGCAAAATGCATCTCTATTTATACTAAAAAAATTAACAATGTATACTGGTGTCAAATCAATTAGCTCCTCTCTTAAAAATTTATACAGAGCTAATTGAAAATGAGATACTGAGAATTTTTTTGAAACATTAGTTAATGAGAGAATTAATTTGAAAAAATGGATTATTTGAGGAAAAAAATACATCCCTCAGTAAAAGATAGTCAGTCAGGCATACTGACTTCTACTATACTTGCATAATGCAACTGCTCCATGACGAGTCCTAACAACTATAATGCAACAGAAACAGTATCATTCAAAAACTCTTCCTATGAATTATAAATAGTTTTAAATACTCAAAATAAAACTTAAGGAAATTAAAACACCTTCCTCACTGTCAACTTGCCAAAATTAATTCAATAATACTAGGAGAAAGTACCATATAGTTGATTGTTTTACATGCCAAATTGCAACTTAAAAACCAACACTGTTTTACAACCAACCACAATCTAAAGTAGCCGAGAACAAAATCAGGCAACACCCTTGATGCAGCCACTTATCTGGTGTGGTTGTAAATAACCCTAAATGCAGTTAATACTTTCTAAATTTGTTTGGGCGACCTCCTGCAGAATCATTTTCTCTCTGCCGCAAAAATCTCCCTCCTCCTCTACCATGCCTTCCTCCTCTGCAAGGAGATTATAGAATTAATTTCTAGGTCCGGTTTACCCCCCCTCAGTGGCCCCAACAAAATAGAAAAACAATAGGAACAGAAAAACGCAGAGAGGGATGGTTGAGTGCAACTTACCGTCCTCTGTTATTAAAGCCTCCTCGGTTATTAAAGCTTTCTCTGCGCTTATCTTGATTCCCCCGAAGCAGGCTCCAGTATTCTTTTTCAGCCTCACCTGATTTCATAGCAAACAAAGATATTTAATGAGATATCAAATTACATGTTCATAGCAAACAATAGAACCAGCATAAGCAATGAGTGAAGGATTGACTCAAAGACTGAAACCAAACTGTTTGAAAATTAGATGCGAAACTAACCTGACACTGGATCTAGAATAGCGATGAAATTCTTGACAACTAAGCCCCCCTTTTCAGAAAGAACTGCAGCAGCGCGTGCTTTCTGAGCAGCTTCAGGTACGTCAAACCGAATGAATCCTGACTCAGCTCCCATTTTGAAATCTATGTACTGAGCATGTAAACATGAACATAAAATTAATATTTGTCATAAGCAAAACAACTCAGAAAACCAGTTTTAAGTAAATTCAGAAAGCTTGATAATTTAGTAATGAATGAGCTTGATAATTTAGCTTCCCATTTTGAAATCTATGTAATGAGCATGTAAACATGAATATAAAAATTAATATGCATGTCATAAGCAAAACAACTCAGAAAACCAATCAAGCAAATTCAGAAAGCTTGATAATTAAGTAACGGATGATGTTGACAATTTAGCTCCTATTATGTAAACATGAATATAAAAATTAATATGCATGTCATAAGCAAAACAACTCAGAAAACCAGTTTTAAGCAAATTCAAAAAGCTTGATAATTTAGTAATGGATGACGGTGAGACGTAATGGTCTAGTATCTAAACTAAAATCAGGGTATTCAAACAAAAGAAGGAAACTAAATCCATTCAACAGTGCTACAAAGTCCAAATAGAAAACAAAAAGGTTAATGTTATAAACAATAGATGAAGAGTCGTAGAAAAATATCAAGCAGAAGTAATAAAGTCCCAACAGCTGAGGAGCATAACCAAATTTACCTTAACATCACCAAACTTCTCAAAGATAACCTTCAAATCTTCCCGTAAGACAACATCTGAGTCTTCCTTGAAAGAAGCAGCTGAACGTTTCTCAGTTTCCTGACCCTTTTTTTCACCTCCAGCCTTTCCTTCATTCACACCATTTTTCTCTTGGCCCTTTTCTTCAACTTCAGCCTTCTCTTCTTTCACCTCATTGTTTTCTTGTTCCTTTTCTTTACCTTCAGCATCTTTTTCTTCATTCACGCCATTGTTTTCCTTATCATTGCCATCATTTTCTGACATCTTTTGATCACTATCCTCAACAGCAGCAGCAACTTCAGAGGGATTTTGTTCATCTTTCTTGGTGACACCATTATTCCCATTGGCTTGTTCATCAGTGCTATTCTTTTCTAAAGGAACTTCATTCGAAATGCCCTTTAGTTTGAAGGCTATAAGTAAGCCTTTAGGATAGCTGTGAAAAATATAAATGAACTCAATCAGTTTGCCTTTATTTTATAGTTGGGGTAGGGATTAAAAGAATTTCAGAATTTTACTTTGTTTCTGGCTCCTCCTCCCCGTGGTTTGAGTCCACGGATTTACGACATTTTTCGTGCTTTTCTAACTCTATTTCTCTTTCTGCATCGAAGTCCTTCCTGCATTTAATATTTTAATAATATATACTATTTAGACAATCTTACACCTCCAAAATTCACAGGTTAGTAAACACCCATTTTCACAAACTAAATTCAGAAACTGAAGTTTCTCACACAGAATAAAAACTTTATTTCATTAAAATCCATCAATAGTCAATGACTCGGTATAAAATAAGCATGCTTACTTTGGCTTTAGTTCTAGCTCAGCACCCGCATACACCAATTTTTGCTTCAAAACATTTTGCAATTCTTCATCTGATGAAAACTCAACAAGGGCAGTACCACAGAAGAATCTTTTGTCGCCAACATGACGGGGCAACCTAACACTGTTGACCTGAAATTAAAAACAAAAATAGTTCATTATTTGTTATATAAAATAAATTAAATAAGTACTTCTCATTTTCCAGTAATATCTTCCAAAATATTTTTTGTTAAATGAATTATAATCCAAAGCATTCAAGTATTGACAAGTGGAATCAAATGCTAATTTAATATTACCTTGGCATATTGACCAAAGAATGACTCCACTTCTTCAAGCTTCACATTATATTCAAATGGTGATGCGGAAATTGTTCTTATCTCAACCTGCTCAACTACCTCTTCTGGCTTGGAAAGTTCAGTAACCCTTCCAACTTTGCTCCCTGAAATGCACAAACAGAATGAAAGAAATAAGTAATAAGTTATGTGTTTCAACAACTCAGAACAAGCAGAGATAATTCAAAACAAAACATGACAAATGTGGTTCAATATGTGATATTTTCAATCATAGTCTCGCTCTCACCCAAAGAAACAAAAACTATGGCCTAAAAAGTGTCTCACAGAATTTTTTCAAAAAAAAAAAAGAGAGAAAACGCCAACATTATTGAAGAAAGTAAGTGATTCATTCATACAAATATAGTGCGTGGAGCTTTGCAGAGAGATTAGAATATTGCCACTACATGAAAAGTGAAAGAAAACCACTATCTCTAACTCTAAACTAACCAAAACAGCACTCTTTCCTATTGAAAATTGGGGCAAAATAAAAGAAAAATAACCACAATACTATGCTTAATCAGAAGTTGCAGTAATATAAGTTCTCTAATCATGGATAGCAAAACATTAATGACTAATTATTGATGCCCAATTATATCTGACTTTATCACAGCTAAATACAACACTTATTTAACACAAAAAAAAAAGAAACAATTTGAGTCAAAAGAGCAAGAAACTGACCATCTTCTGAGAGCTTGAGTGAAGCAGCATTTTTCAAAACCTCAGCAACAGCTTTGACAGTCTCTTCCTTTACTTCATTGGGTTTAACATCACCCAAATTAAGATGCTTTCGCATCCGATTGAAAGAACAAATCAAAGCCAAACTAACCACTGTGTAGTTAGAATTTCAGTTAAGACCAACAATGAAATCAAAATCACCTAGCACTAAATATGAGGATAATTTGAAATTAGTGCAAAACCCTAAAAATTTAAAGGAAATTGATGAGAGAACAAAAAGTGAAACGATGAAGGGTAAAACGGGAAAAGGATACTTCCATCTTCACTTTCGGAGACAGTTTTTCTGAGAAAATCATCCCTGGGAAGGTTGCTATCGCTGAAGTAAAACTCAACCTAGTATGAAGAAAATTAGGGTGAATGAAAACGACGTGAGGGTTGATTGATTGGGAAAAGGAAATTGAAAAACGGCGGTTACTAACCTGTCGTATAACCTTCTTGGTTGTTTCGTCGTCGAGCGAAGGGATTGCCATTGATTGATGAAAGTGAAATTGGAGTGGCGGTATGGGAGAGAAAGAGAGAGTAGGGTTTATGAGAGAGTTTTTAGGTCTTTTGGGTTTGTTTCGTTTGATTTATATATGTTTATGGTTTAAATATTTATGCGCCACTGTAACCGCATCCCACTTTTACTGCTCCAGATCGTGGTTGGATTTTATGTCCCACTAAATAATCATGTTTTTAGCTTATATCCTCAATGTTTCACTTTTCTTCTCATTTTAACATATATCCTAAAATATTTTTTAAAATTTACTCGTTTATATTATCAATCACTTCAAATTAAAAATACTAACTTAATCAAAAATATATTATTATTAGACACTCTATTGTTAAGTGTAGGGATGTTCATGATTAATGAACTACATTTAATTGAATCACATTTATAGATGAGATCAGTTTGTAATAACTATTTCAATAAAAATTTAATTAATCACTAAAATATTTACAATTTTATCAAAAATTAGTTTAGAATTAGTTTATATTTATAAACTAGTTTATATTTATAAATTAGTTTATAATCCGTTTGTTATTTTAAAATATTTATATATTTTGAATTTTTTTAAAAACAAATTTTTTAATTTTATAAAAATTTAAATTTTTTTATATTAAAAAAAATTCTTCATAATATTTATTTTCAATTTTTTTATATTTTTATATTTTTGAACAAATATTGAATTTTTGCGTTTTAAAAAAACTTGATTTTTCGTATTTTTGAAAAAAACGATTTTTTGTATTTTAAAAAAAACTCGAATTTCTGTATTTCTAAAAAAATTCGACTTTTTCATATTTTCGAAAAAGTTTGATTTTTTTCATATTTCTGAAAAAACTCGACTTTTTCGTATTTTCGAAAAAACTTGATTTTTTCATATTTTCGAAGAAAATCGATTTTTTGTATTTCTAAAAAAACCCGACTTTTCATATTTTCGAAAAAAACTCAACTTTTTCATATATCCAAAAAAACTCGACTTTTTCATATTTTCGAAAAAAACTTGACTTTTTCATATTTCTAAAAAACTCGACTTTTTCATATTTCCGAAAAATCTCGACTTTTTCATATTTCCAAAAAAAAACTCAACTCTTTCATATTTTCGAAAAAATTCGACTTTTTCATATTTCCGAAAAAACTCGACTTTTTCATATTTTCGAAAAAAAATCGTCTTTTTCATATTTCCAAAAAAACAAGACTTTTTCATATTTCTGAGGGGAAAAAGTCAATTTTTTCATATTTCTGAAAAACTCGACCTTTCATATTTCTGAAAAACTCGACCTTTCATATTTTCAAAAACAATCGATTTTTTCATATTTCTGGAAAAAAAACTAATTAATTTATATAATTAAACCAGTTTATAAAAGAAAATTGGTTCTAAACCGGTTTTAAATTGAATTTGAATTGTTTTAATTAAATGATTCAGTTTTTTTATAGTGTAATGCAGTTCAATTCAAGTATACAATTCAGCTAACCATATTTTTGAACACCCCTAGTTAAGTGGATTGTTCCTTAGAATGTAGTGAAAAATGTCAAGAATAGTATAGAAAGTTAAAGAGGGTTCAACCTTATCATTAAAGAAAGATATTATTGATTGGTTAGATGAAAGAATTATCTATCTCATTTTTGATGGTGTTTCGGTGAGTCTTATCTGATGTGTCTCAAAGCAAGGTGGCATTATTACGGTTGCGAATAAGAAGAATGAACTAATTTCTTTAAGAGTTATTATTGATTGGAGAATGTGTATGGATTATAGGGAGCTAAATAAGGCTATGTACAAAGACCATTTCCCTCTCCCATTTTGTACATGTCAAAAAGTACAGGTGTGCATATTCCTCTTGTAAGGGCAAGGAGACTCAGAGGTCTTAGTAGGTTTATAACATGATATAGTGGTTAGGGCTTGCCCACGACGGCGAGAAGTCATGTATGGTGGTGTTTTTAGGTAGTTTATGAGACTTGTTCACGTGAGGTGAGAGACTTTGTTGATGATCGATAATGTTTGGTGGCAAGCGTGTGGTAAGACTAAAATGAGCATTATGCTTTATAGGGTCTAGAGAATGTGTATCACTTAGGCTTTGTCCGTTAGAATTCGCCTCTTCTCCCTTTGAAGGGAAATGTATTTATAGAGGCCCCTAAGTGTAACACCCCCTTTATTCCTACCCCAAAATAATTCAATTAATCATTTAAGCATAATTCAAATTTTTATCAGAGTACATATAAGTCATGGCATAAAAGGGGTATGTCACATTATCACAAAAGAATTCAACGCATACAACACCTGCTCAATCAGATATGCAACAACGGGTCAACACCCACAAGAAAATATTTAGAACAAGGCGGAAACATCTAAATATTCCATATTTCCAAGACATGTATTCACATATACAATTGTCATCCAACATGTTAACAAAACATAACATCGGCAGATACATACACAGATGTATCACAAAAGAATCAAAATAACTCCTATCTACCCGGTGCTACATATCAGAGCCGACCGACCAAAAAGAATGAAGTCACGCTTCACAAAATGTCTCCAGCCATCTAATCTGCAATGCCTCATAGAGCATTATCAAACAGCAGAAGGGTGAGAAACAATATCATAATAAATAATGCATAAAGACATATATAAATATCTCATATCGACAATTATGCATTCTACGCATTCTCACCACAACTCACCTTGTACAATATAATATATCTATATACAACTATAACACCAAGCATACTCAACATGCATCATCAATGTTTATATCTTTTCATAAACATGCAACCACATATATATATATCCTCCAGTATCTACATTATGCCAAAACATACATTTCACGTTAATTCAATAAACATACACAACATGTTTATTTCACTATACATCATATACAGATGACAAATGCAAATCATAGAGGACAACTCGCTACTCTATGTAAATGCAACACAACATCGATCTAGTCGATCGTCAGATCCTCCTAAGGATCAATCTACTCTCACCCCTCATGGGTATTCTATCACTTGTCAGATTCTCCTAGGAATCACAACACTCATCAGACTCTCCTAGGAATCACACCATTCATCAGATTCTCCAAGGAATCACGCCACTCGTCAGATTCTCCGAGGAATCACACTGTTCATCAGATTCTCCAAGGAATCAGGTTAATCAGCAGACTCTCCAAGGAATCACATATCTCGTCAGATTCTCCGAGGAATCAATTCATTCAGCAGATTCTCCGAGGAATCACACCATCCATCAGATTCTCCGAGGAATCAGGTCATACAGCAGACTCTCCAAGGAATCACACCTCTCATCAGACTCTCCTAAGAGTCATGTCTCTCCTCAGGCTCTCCTAAGAGTCCTATCACTTATCAGATTCTCCTAGGAATCAACAACACAAGAATGTATTCTATACAATTCTTGAAATGCACACACATACACATAATATGTTCATGCATCTTCACCTTATTCAATTTCATACAATCATCATACATCGCAATGTATATTACACGACACATTAGTCATTCACCTCATTATCATGCATTTTAAATCAATTTAAACAATGCACATATTTGCCCAAACGGCCACAATTCACAATCGAGGATTTACGCACGAAGGCTACCCACAACACATGTTATCACAATAGATCACATACTTATTCATCTCATAGAGGTATTAACCTATGTGAATCAACCAAACAATCACCACATGAGCAACACAGCACAAGAAAAATGCTGTCACGTTCGCCTTTATTCGCCTGGCGAACCCCCGCAGCGAACCTTCGCTAGGCTTCGCCTGGCGAACTCGCCAGCGAGCCCAAGTCAGTAGCTACTGACTTCATTCGCCACCATTCGCCAGCACCTTCGCTGGGCGAACCTTCGCTATCCACCTTCGCCTGGCGAACTCACCAGCGAAGTCCACTGGGACTTAAACATAATTACTCGCCAGCATTCGCCGGGCTTCGCCTGGCGAAGCTTCGCCTTCGCTCGCCTGGCGAGAGCCAGCGAACCTGCGCAGAACAGCATTCTGTTCTGTCTCTCCTTCACCAATCCATCATCAACCATCTCTTAAACATCTAAATCAGTACAAATAGCATCAATACATGTTACCCGACTATTCTACGGCGTTATTACTCAGTTTCAACCGATTAAATCTTCAATCTACCGATTATTCCAACTTTTGCCCTAGAAATGGATAGTGTAGAAAAACTACCAACAAGCCCAAACTAATACATATATGATGCTATACATTATTAAGATGATAAAACTTCTCACCCTTACCTGATTAATCGCAAGCTTTGATCGATTCTTGATGATTCTAGGTTTTCCTCTTTCTCTTCTCTTTCTCCTCCTCTTCTTTCTTTCTCCTTTCTTTCTCTTCTTATTTTCTATCCTTTCTTTCCCTTCTATTTCCTCTTTAATATCTTTTCCATTATTTTTCCAAAACATCTATTAATTCAATATCTCACAAATATCTCACTTAATATTAAATAGGAAATGTCCAAAATACCCTTCCAAACTATTTCCTCCGAAACCTCCCAATACCGGTTAAAAATATGATAATATGTAAATATAACATATTTCCACACAAATTCTACATCCAAATATTATTCACCCAATTTAATTAAATTGGGGCCCAATAAAGGTGAAAATCGAAATCGGGGCGTTACAACTCTCCCCCACTTTAGAAATTTTCGTCCTCGAAAATATCACTTGATTCAAAACACACCGGACACGATTTCTGCGTCCTTTCCTGAATTCCCAAGTTACACACAATCGTCCACATGCATACTTCCTTATCACAATCACAGCCATGCCACGTGGCTCATAAAAGACTGTCACCCTCATCAACTCCCATTGGAGATTACGGGTACACCACTCGTACTTTACCAGGAACAACATCTAGGTCATTCTACCCCGGTGATTCTTTCCACTAGGAACGACACATAGCCATTCTACCCTAGCGAATACAACCATGATACTTATACCTCATCAGGAATAACATACTAGTCATTCTACCCCAATGAGCTCAAATCTCTAACACGTACGTTGTCCAACGTCACCATCTTAAAGTCTTCACTCTCAATTACCATCGCGTCAACGGAAAATCAAAACCAAACACTAAGCGTACTCAAAAGAAACGAACAAATGAGTCGCTCCGATATCAAACATAACAACTAAAGGTGCAACATAATTAAAGCACATACCTCAAATCAAACGATCCGCATTGGTAGTGTCCGACCCTGCCAATGCAAACACTTTCCCACTTACTGAAGCTTGCTTCGGTTTAGGACACTTCACACTGATGTGACCCACTTCTCCACAATTGTAGCACTTCACTGCACCCATTCTACAATCCTTAACATCATGTCCAAGAACTCCACAATTAGAGCATTTGATCTTGGGCTTTCCACACATAAAAGACTTATGATCCATCTCGCCACACTTGTAGCATTTAATGGATCCAGAACTCCCTCCTCCAGATCCCTTAACAAAGTTTCCCTTATGCTTGCCCTTATCAGCTGGCGTCTCATAAGGTTCACTCCTTATTTGTCGCTTTTCTTTCTCCTTCTTCAAACTCTTGTAGTGAGTAGAACGAGCTTTGCGATCTTCTTCAAAAATTCGACAACATTCGGTCAAGTCCGAAAATCTCCTTATCCTCTGATAGCCCACCGCTTGCTTGATCTCGGGACGCAAGCCGTTCTCATACTTAACACACTTAGAAAATTCTGCCGTCACCGCATCATAGTGAGGATGAAATTTTACTAACTCCATAAACTTAGCCGTGTAATCCACCACAGACATATTGCCTTGTTTCAACTCAAGAAATTCCATTTCCTTCCTTCCTTTCACACTCTCAGGATAATACTTCCTCAAGAATTCAGCACGAAATAAATCCCAAGTTATTTCCTCGTCATCTACTTCAAGCACTTGCCTCATGCCGATCCACCAGTCATCGGCTTCTTCCCGCAACATGTGAGATCCAAGCCTCACCTTATTGCCCTCAGCACAGTTCATAACTCTGAAGATCCTCTCGATCTCTTTCAACCAATTTTGGGCACCGTCCGGATTAAACCTTCCTTTGAACACCGGTGGCTTATTCTTTCTAAACTCATCATTTGCGTTCACATTCGGCGCACCCTGCACGGCTCTAGTCATCGCCTCCAATGCCGCAGCCATAGCACTGTCATTACGACCTGCCATAATCTTCTTAATCGCAAAAACAGCAACAAGGTTAAACAACCGCTCAACCAACAAAACAATAAGACAAACACAATTGACTCAACACTGGCTCTGATACCACTTGTAACACCCCCTTTATTCCTACCCCAAAATAATTCAATTAATCATTTAAGCATAATTCAAATTTTTATCAGAGTACATATAAGTCATGGCATAAAAGGGGTATGTCACATTATCACAAAAGAATTCAACGCATACAACACCTGCTCAATCAGATATGCAACAACGGGTCAACACCCACAAGAAAATATTTAGAACAAGGCGGAAACATCTAAATATTCCATATTTCCAAGACATGTATTCACATATACAATTGTCATCCAACATGTTAACAAAACATAACATCGGCAGATACATACACAGATGTATCACAAAAGAATCAAAATAACTCCTATCTACCCGGTGCTACATATCAGAGCCGACCGACCAAAAAGAATGAAGTCACGCTTCACAAAATGTCTCCAGCCATCTAATCTGCAATGCCTCATAGAGCATTATCAAACAGCAGAAGGGTGAGAAACAATATCATAATAAATAATGCATAAAGACATATATAAATATCTCATATCGACAATTATGCATTCTACGCATTCTCACCACAACTCACCTTGTACAATATAATATATCTATATACAACTATAACACCAAGCATACTCAACATGCATCATCAATGTTTATATCTTTTCATAAACATGCAACCACATATATATATATATCTATATATATATATATATCCTCCAGTATCTACATTATGCCAAAACATACATTTCACGTTAATTCAATAAACATACACAACATGTTTATTTCACTATACATCATATACAGATGACAAATGCAAATCATAGAGGACAACTCGCTACTCTATGTAAATGCAACACAACATCGATCTAGTCGATCGTCAGATCCTCCTAAGGATCAATCTACTCTCACCCCTCATGGGTATTCTATCACTTGTCAGATTCTCCTAGGAATCACAACACTCATCAGACTCTCCTAGGAATCACACCATTCATCAGATTCTCCAAGGAATCACGCCACTCGTCAGATTCTCCGAGGAATCACACTGTTCATCAGATTCTCCAAGGAATCAGGTTAATCAGCAGACTCTCCAAGGAATCACATATCTCGTCAGATTCTCCGAGGAATCAATTCATTCAGCAGATTCTCCGAGGAATCACACCATCCATCAGATTCTCCGAGGAATCAGGTCATACAGCAGACTCTCCAAGGAATCACACCTCTCATCAGACTCTCCTAAGAGTCATGTCTCTCCTCAGGCTCTCCTAAGAGTCCTATCACTTATCAGATTCTCCTAGGAATCAACAACACAAGAATGTATTCTATACAATTCTTGAAATGCACACACATACACATAATATGTTCATGCATCTTCACCTTATTCAATTTCATACAATCATCATACATCGCAATGTATATTACACGACACATTAGTCATTCACCTCATTATCATGCATTTTAAATCAATTTAAACAATGCACATATTTGCCCAAACGGCCACAATTCACAATCGAGGATTTACGCACGAAGGCTACCCACAACACATGTTATCACAATAGATCACATACTTATTCATCTCATAGAGGTATTAACCTATGTGAATCAACCAAACAATCACCACATGAGCAACACAGCACAAGAAAAATGCTGTCACGTTCGCCTTTATTCGCCTGGCGAACCCCCGCAGCGAACCTTCGCTAGGCTTCGCCTGGCGAACTCGCCAGCGAGCCCAAGTCAGTAGCTACTGACTTCATTCGCCACCATTCGCCAGCACCTTCGCTGGGCGAACCTTCGCTATCCACCTTCGCCTGGCGAACTCACCAGCGAAGTCCACTGGGACTTAAACATAATTACTCGCCAGCATTCGCCGGGCTTCGCCTGGCGAAGCTTCGCCTTCGCTCGCCTGGCGAGAGCCAGCGAACCTGCGCAGAACAGCATTCTGTTCTGTCTCTCCTTCACCAATCCATCATCAACCATCTCTTAAACATCTAAATCAGTACAAATAGCATCAATACATGTTACCCGACTATTCTACGGCGTTATTACTCAGTTTCAACCGATTAAATCTTCAATCTACCGATTATTCCAACTTTTGCCCTAGAAATGGATAGTGTAGAAAAACTACCAACAAGCCCAAACTAATACATATATGATGCTATACATTATTAAGATGATAAAACTTCTCACCCTTACCTGATTAATCGCAAGCTTTGATCGATTCTTGATGATTCTAGGTTTTCCTCTTTCTCTTCTCTTTCTCCTCCTCTTCTTTCTTTCTCCTTTCTTTCTCTTCTTATTTTCTATCCTTTCTTTCCCTTCTATTTCCTCTTTAATATCTTTTCCATTATTTTTCCAAAACATCTATTAATTCAATATCTCACAAATATCTCACTTAATATTAAATAGGAAATGTCCAAAATACCCTTCCAAACTATTTCCTCCGAAACCTCCCAATACCGGTTAAAAATATGATAATATGTAAATATAACATATTTCCACACAAATTCTACATCCAAATATTATTCACCCAATTTAATTAAATTGGGGCCCAATAAAGGTGAAAATCGAAATCGGGGCGTTACACTAAGGACCTAGCATTTTATTGGAAATGGTCACCGTCCACTCAATCAATAGTGGACAATTGAATCCTTATTTTCAAAAAAGTCGTTGGTCAGTTAATGGCTTTGACTTTCTCTCTACCCAAGAAGAGTCTTATGTCACGTTTTCCACGTAGAGGTGATGGGATTCCCCGGTATGAGGTGATACCTCCCATTAGGAAACATTCCATTGTCGCCTCTTTTGGGGTGGCCTAATGGTGAGGCGATGGGATTCCCTAGGGTGAGGCGATACCTCCCTTTATTCAATATTCCATTGTCGCCACTTTTGGGGGGCCTAAGGGCGAGGTGAGGTATTTTAAAAATATAACACTACATAGTCCCTCAAGCATGAGGCCTTTGGTAGAAGACGAAGTGTTTTTATTCACAACTTATGGGAGTATCTTGAGGATCAATACTTCCTCTCGTGAGGTCTTAGCTTTCCCAGGGAATTCGAATAGCCGTGTGTGATTCGGCGGAAGAGACACTAAGTCCCTCAAACAAAAATTATATATAACTTGGATGATGAAACTATAAGTCTCTCAGGCGAGACGTTAGACCTACTTAGGCGTGACTTTGAAGACTTGTTATCAAGTTTCTCAAACTAGATGTCTGTCGCGTATCTTAGGCGTGATTCTTGAGCACTTGTCCCACCCGAAAAGACACTAGGTCCCTCAGTAGAAAGTATAATTATTCTGGGGAATCTGGGTTCTTTAGGAAAAACTATATATAGCCCGGCTGATGAGACTATGAGTCTCTCAGGCGAGGCGTTCAACCTACTTGGGCGGGACTTCCATCAGGCCTTCAAGCAAGACTTGTTATCAAGTCTCTCAGTCTGGATGCTTCTCGTGCCTCTTAGACATGATTCTTGAGCACTTGTCTCGCCCGAGAAAATATAAGTTCGTCATGCGATAGTGTAACTATCCTAGAGAATATGAGTCCCTCAAGCAGAATTGTATATAGCTCAATTGGTAAGAATATAAATCCCATTTGTGTTGCCTTATGGGGAGACAAGAATCTTTGCTATGAAGTCTAACAAGTATATGTTACCCAGAGGGGTGACAAGGATTTTCTCTATGAAGTCTAGGAAGCAAATGTTTCCTTGAGGGGTCGCAATGATCTTTGCTATAAAGTCCAACAAGTAAATGTTACCTTGAGGGGCGGCAAGGATCTTCGTTATGAAGTCCAACAAGTAGATGTTTCCCTTAGGGGCGGCAAGGATCTTTGCTATGAAGTCCATCAAGTAGATGTTGCTCTGAAGGGCAACAATGATCTTCGCTATGAAGTCCACCAAGTATATGTTGCCTTATGGGGCAACAAGGATCCTTGTTATCAAGTCCACCAAGTAGTTGATTCCCTATAGAGTGGCAAGCGTGTGGTAAGAATGAAATGAGCATTGTGCTTTATAGGGTGTAGACAATGTGTATCACTTAGGCTTTGTCCATTAGAATCTTCCATTTCTCCCTTTGTGGGGAAATGTATTTAGAGAGGTCCCTAGAGCCTTGGGTTTTATTGGAAACAATCACCGTCCACTCAATTAAAATGGACAGTTAAATCCTTAGGGTTTATGA
Organism: Lathyrus sativus; assembly: GCA_963859935.3. Taxonomy (NCBI): domain Eukaryota; kingdom Viridiplantae; phylum Streptophyta; class Magnoliopsida; order Fabales; family Fabaceae; genus Lathyrus; species Lathyrus sativus. The sequence continues at coordinate 30,063,889 of OZ012740.1, read as the reverse complement.
TCTTCGCTATGAAGTCCAATAAGTAGATGTTGCCCTGAGGGGCAACAAGGATCTTCGCTATGAAGTCCATCAAGTAGATGTTGTCTTGAAGGGAGCAAAGATATTTCCTATGAAGTCCACCAGGTAGATGTTGCCTTATGGGGCGGTAAAGATATTTGTTATGAAGTCCAACAAGTATGTCCTGAGCGGCGGCAAGGATCTTCGCTATGAAGTCTAACAAGTAGATATTGCTTTGGGGGCGATAAGGATCTTCGATGTGAAGTTCATCATACAATATTTTTAGGAAAGCACATCCCTATCGGGAATAAATCACTTAATAGTTATTCAGAGATACATGAACATAATGTTTAATAGAGAATTACAAATAATTCTAGTTGTAATAGTATCTAAGACAAAAAGTGTTCCAGGTTATGGGGAAAAACGACCTTTCTAGTTCCTACAACTTGTATGCTCTCTGTTGGATCTTTTGATATATGTGATAGGGTCATTCCATGTTAGGTTGTATCTTTCCTTGTTGTGCGGGTATAAATACTTCTTTCAAAACCAGGTTACCCTCGTGTATCTTCATTGGTTTGGCTTTAGATTTATACCTCCTAGTGCCCTTTTGTTTGGCGGAAAATTCTCGGATGTGGGCAGCCTCCCTTACTTCGTCGATCAAGCCTGCTGCATATTTTAAGCTTATCTCATTAGCCTCTTCGCTAAACTAAGGTCATCGCCATGAGGATTTTTCAATTTCCACGGGTAACATGGCATATGCTCCATAGACCATGGAAAATGGGGTTTCCTTGGTAGTGGTGTGTGGAGTGATGTGGTATGACCATATTATCTTATGGAGCAGATTTAGCCTTATCAAGTTTCTTCACGAGTCTCTTAAGAATTACCTTGTTTGATGAATCAAATTGACCTTTAGCTTGAGGGTGTACAATGGATACAAATTTTTTTTACTCCTAAATCTCTACAGATGTCGGTGACCATAACACTGGTGAATTGGGTCCCGTTATCAGAGACGATGGCCCCAGGGGGCCCATATCTGCATATAATCTTCTATTTGTAGAAATTTCCCACTATTTCCGTTGTAATCTTGGCTATTGATTATGCTTCTATCCATTTGGTGAAGTAATCAAATCCCATTATTAGGAACTTCAATTGATCGGGTGCCAAGGGGAACGGACCGAGAATGTCCACGCCTCATTAGTAGAAAGTTTAAGTCAAAGTCATCGAAAAGTTCTATTGGGGTGTGGTGAAGGTCAGCATGTCTCTAACATTGATTACATCTCTTGACAAAGGCGATTCTATCTTTCATTAGGGTATGTCAATAATACACTGCATTTAATAGATTGTGGGCGTGAGCCTTCCCACCTATTTGGTTGTTGTAGGCGCCTTTGTGTACCTCTACATGAACTAGGGCAGTTTCATGCTCGCCCAAATATCAGAACATAGGAGAGGCTCTCCCTATTTTATAGTTTTCTAGAGAGCAGTGTGTACTTAGTAGCCTGTTTTTAGATCATTCTTGCATCTCCCTTGTCTAATGGTAGTTCGCCAGTCTACAAATATCGTTGTACGGTGATATCCAGCTAGATTTTAGGATAACCTCAAGTGAGTACACCTCGTCTACCTCTATGGTGGGAGAGGCTAAGGTGTCTTGGATAACTGTTCGGTTGAACCCCGTCATTCTTGATGTGTCTAGATTGGACATAAGGCCTACCCTAAAGTTTTATTCACGGGGGACGTGCTCTATTTCAAAGGAGGAGAAGTGAGAAGATAGATTTTGTACCTTTTGTAGATACCATATCAAATAAGGCTCATTAGCTTGGTATTTCCCAAAGACTTGGTTGGTGACTAATTGGGAATTAGTTTTAGCCTTCAATATGGAGGCTCCCATTTCTAAGGTGATGATCATTCCAACGATGAAAGCCTCGTACTCCACCTGGTTATTATTGGTGGTGAACTCAAATTTTAAGGATTACTCGATGAGTATATCGCTAAGTCCTTCTAGGACTATTTCGAAACCGCTCCCTTTTATGTTGGAGGCGTCATCTAAAGATAGCGCCCCCTCTATGGGGGTATCCTCGTCTACAAGCGAGCTGAATTCTGCCATAAAATATGTCAGGGCATGCAACTTAATGCTTCCCCTCTTTATATATTAGATGTCATATTCAAAAAGCTCCACCGCCCATGATATCATCCTACTTGGTAAATCGGGCTTCTTCAAGTTGCACATGATAGTTGGTTTTCACCTGGAAATTGTGACCCTAAAAATATGGTTTGAGCTTCCTCTCTATAACAACAACGGTTAGTGTAACGCCCCGATTCTGAATTCCCATTAATTGTTGAGTCTTTTAATTTATTTAATTGATGTTTATTTTAAATTGAGAAATTATATATTGCTATGTGGTGTTTTGCTTATTTTATCTATTTTTACCGATTCAGAGAGTTTTCGGGGAATTAGAGTAAAAAGGGCATTTTAGACATTTAGCACTTTAGTGTAAGAATTGATTGATAAGTGTTGGAAAGAATTTGAGAGGAAAGAAATAGAGATAGAAATAGAATAAGAGAGGAAAAAAGGAAGAAGATAGTAACATAAGAAGAAAAACAAGAGAAAGAAAAGAGGAGAAGAGAAAGAGAAGAGAAAGTGGAGAGGAAAACCTAGAATCATCAAGGAGTCATTACCAAAGCTTGCAATCGATCGGTAAGGGTGTGAAACTCCATCATCTCTTTAATGTGTATGATTGTATGTGTATGTGTGCGGATTTTGTAGAGTTTCTACTCCTTTTCCACTTAGGTTAGAAGTTGGTTTTGTGAGTAGAATGAAGTTTTAATCGGTTAGAAATCGGAGTAAACGATGTAGTTTAGTCGGGTGATGGTTGGGTTGTGCTACTGTGACCGGTTTGGATTTAATCGGTTGGTTGTGTGGAGTTTGGGCTTTGAGACAGCCATGGAAGTTCTGTCTTCGCAAGTTCGCTAGGCGAAAGGCAGCGAAGCTTCGCCAGGCAAAGCCCAGCGAGCTGTAGCGAAGCAAGTCAGAAGCTAATACCCTGTATTCGCTGGCAAGTTCACCAGGCGAGGTGAGTTGGCGAAGGTTCGCCAGGCGAGTGGGTAGCGAGCCTCAGCGAGTAATTCCAGAATTACTCCCAGTGGACTTCGCTGGGGAGTTCGCCAGGCGAAGGCCAGCGAGCATTCGCTGCGTGGCTTCGCCAGGCGAAGGTTGGCGAACCTGGCAGTGTTATTTGTTTTGCTTTTTGTTCATGGCATGATGTTTGGTTGATTCAATTATGATTAATGCATATATGAATGATTGATGTGTGAACTGTTTCAACATGTTGTGCTGTGGGTGGCCGAAAGGCGTGAATCCTAGATTGTGGAGCCGATTGTGAATCTTAATCGTTTGATAATGTTGTGCGTTTGCTCGAATTAGATAGAAATGCATTGATGGATTAATAGGTATGTAAACCTTGTGTGAAATGGTGTATAATGTGAATGCATAATGAATATATGTGATGTATGTGATAAATGCAATGAGTACGTTTGTGAGCATAGTATGCATTTTGTGATTGATCCCGTGGAGGATTTGTAGAACCTCGTATGATACGATGGTTATATTCGATTCCGTGGAGAATCGGTTGCATTGAGTGATTCCTTGGAGAATCGGTTGCATTGTGTGATTCCTCGGAGAATCGGTCATAACATGTAATCCCGTGGAGGATTGGCTAGAGTATTTGATTCCGTGGAGAATCTGCTGAGTACTTGATCCCGTGGAGGATCTGCTGAATATTCGATTCCGTGGAGAATCTGATGAATATTTGATTCCGTGGAGAATCTGCTGAGTACTTGATCCCGTGGAGGATCTGCTGAATACTCGATTCCTTAGGGAATTTGTTGAATGAGTCGGTACCGCATTTGCATCTGCATAGAGTCGTGTGTCGGTCTCTATGAGTTGCATGAGTCATCTGTGTATGATGCATTGGTTGTGTGAATATAATTGTGTATGTTTTATGTGACTGTTTGGAGAAAATATAGTGAATGTTCATGTGTATGTGTAGAGACATGATTATTTGTATATGCTTAATGTGGTGAGAGCATAATTTGAGTATAACTTGTATAATTATGGAGTTATGTATATATACAATTTTATGCATTAACTGTTATGATGTTGTTTCTCACCCTTCTGCTGTTTTCTAATGCTCTATGAGGCATTGCAGAGTAGGAAGCTGGAGGTTCTTTTTGTGAAGCGATGTCTTCATTCTTTTTGGTCAATGGCTCTGATATGTAACATCTGGGTAGTTAGGAAGCCTTTGACTCTTTTGGAGTTACATTTGTTTTGATTCTTTTGTGATACATATGTGTATGTATCTGCTGTGGATATGTTGTAAAGCATGAATTAACTGATGGTTGTATATACCCTTATGAATGTGATTGATTCAATATTTGGATGTTTCCGCTTTTATTCTAAATATTGAGATGTGGGTTACCCATTGTTGCATATCTATTTTGAGCAGGTATCGTATGTGTTTAATTTCATGATAATGTGATGCGCCTCTTTTATACCATGTTTTAATCAAACTCTGATGAAATAAATTTTCTATGTGCCTAATTGATTTATCTAATTTATTTGGGGTATAAAAAGGGGGTGTTACATTAAGTGGTATCAGAGCCAGTGTTGAGTCAGTCGTGTCTGTCTTGTTGTTGTGTTGGTTGAACGGTTGTTTAACCTTGTTGTTATTTTTGGGAATCCTCAGAATATGGCAGGTCGTAATGACAATGCTATGGCAGCGGCGTTAGAGGCTATGGCCAGAGCTGTGCAGGGTGCACCTAACGTGAATGCGAATGATGAGTTCAGGAAGAACCAACCACCGGTGTTTAAAGGGAGATTTGATCCGGATGGTGCTCAAATATGGTTAAAGGAAATTGAGAGAATTTTTAGGGTGATGGATTGTGCTGAAGGGAATAAGGTGAGACTAGGGACTCACATGCTGAGAGAAGAGGCCGATGACTGGTGGGTCAGCATGAGGCAAGTTCTTGAGGTCGACGACGAGGAGATTACGTGGGATTTATTTCGTGCTGAGTTTCTAAGGAAGTATTATCCCGAAAGTGTTAAAGGGAAGAGAGAAATGGAATTTCTGGAGTTGAAACAAGGTAATATGTCGGTGGTGGACTACACCGCTAAGTTTACTGAGTTAGTGAAGTTTCACCCTCACTATGATGCGGTTACGGCGGAATTTTCCAAATGTATCAAGTATGAGAATGGCTTGCGTCCGGAGATAAAGCAAGCGGTGGGTTATCAAAGGATACGAAGATTTTCGGATTTGACCGAGTGCTGTAGGATTTATGAAGAAGACAGTAGAGCTCGTTCTACTCATTATAAGGGTTTGAGCGAGAGGAGAGGGAAGCAGCAAGTACGAAGCGGACCTTATGTGACGCCTGCTGATAAGGGCAAACATAGGGGAAACTTTGATAGGAGACCCGGAGGAGGTTCCGGTGCGATCAAATGTTTTAAGTGTGGCGTGATGGGCCACAAGTCTTATGATTGTGGAAAGTTCAAGGCGAAGTGTTCCAACTGTGGACTCTTTGGTCATGATGCAGCAGAGTGTAGAAAGAATGCTGTGAAGTGTTTTAATTGTGGCGAGGTGGGTCACATTAGCCCGAATTGTACCAAACCGAAGCAAGCTCCGGCGGGCGGAAAAGTATTCGCATTAGCAGGTTCAGACGCCACTAATGCGGCAGATCGTTTGATTAAAGGTACATGCTTTATTAATGATATGCCTTTAGTTGCTATTATTGATACTGGAGCGACTCACTCGTTCATTTCTCTTGCGTGTGCTAAGCGGTTGGATTTGTGTATGGTTTCTTTGAGTAGTGGTATGGTTATTGGGACTCCCGCTTCGGGGTCGGTAACTACTTCTTTGGTGTGTGCAAGTTGTCCTTTGACCATGTATGGTAAGGACTTCGTTATGGATTTAGTGTGTTTGCCGTTGGAAGGTTTGGACGTAATCTTGGGTATGAATTGGTTGCAATTTAATAGAGTTCATTTGGATTGCTATCACAAGTTAGTAAGGTTTCCTTCTTTGGAAGATGGTGAAAACGAGAGTTTTCTTTCCACTAAAGAGTTGAAGAAACTTTTAGCGGACGAAGCTCAGTTGTTTGGTTTGTTTGCATCGTTGTCGGTGGAGAGCAAAGTTGAGCTCGACGTGTTTCCTGTGGTTTGTGAATTTCCTGAAGTGTTTCCGGAAGATGTTGCGGATGTGCCGCCAAAGAGAGAGGTTGAATTTTCTATTGATCTAGTTCAGGGTACTAGACCGATTTCGATGGCCCCGTATCGGATGTCGGCATTGGAGTTGGTGGAATTGAAGAAGCAGTTGAATGATTTGTTGGATAAGAGATTTGTAAGACCAAGTGTCTCTCCTTGGGGTGCGCCGGTATTGTTGGTAAAGAAGAAGGATGGTAGTATGCGATTGTGTATTGATTATCGGCAGTTGAATAAGGTGACAATTAAGAACAAGTATCCGCTTCCAAGAATTGATGATTTGATGGATCAATTGGTTGGAGCCCATGTTTTTAGTAAGATTGATTTAAGATCCGGTTATCACCAGATTCGAGTTAAGGAAGAAGATATTTCGAAGACGGCTTTTAGAACACGATATGGTCACTACGAGTATACGGTGATGCCATTCGGAGTTTCTAATGCGCCGGGTGTTTTCATGGAGTATATGAACCGTATCTTCCACGAGCAGTTGGATCGTTTTGTGGTGGTGTTTATCGATGACATTTTGATTTATTCTAAGTCTCGTGTGGAGCACGAAGAACATTTAAGGATTGTGTTGCGGATTTTGAAAGAGAAGAAGTTGTACGCAAAGTTGTCTAAGTGTGAGTTTTGGTTGTCGAAGGTGAGTTTTCTTGGGCATATTATTTCCGGCAATGGTATTAGTGTGGATCCATCCAAGATCGATGCGGTAATGCAATGGGAGACTCCAAGATCGGTTACGGAAATTCGAAGCTTTTTGGGCTTGGCCGGTTACTACCGGAGGTTTATCGAAGGATTTTCAAGGTTAGCACTTCCGTTAACGCAGTTGACTTGTAAAGGAAAGGTTTTTATTTGGGATGTTAATTGTGAAGAGAGTTTCATGGAATTAAAGAGAAGGTTAACAACAGCGCCAGTTTTGATTTTGCCGAATCCTACGGAACCTTTTGTGGTTTATTGCGATGCTTCTTTGTCAGGATTGGGTGGTGTATTGATGCAAGATGGAAAGGTCGTGGCGTATGCTTCTAGGCAGTTGAGAGTGCATGAAAAGAATTATCCTACTCATGATTTGGAGTTAGCGGCCGTGGTGTTCGTTTTGAAAATTTGGAGGCACTATCTTTATGGTGCAAGATTTGAAGTTTTTAGCGATCACAAGAGTTTGAAGTATTTGTTTGATCAAAAGGAATTGAATATGAGGCAAAGGAGATGGCTAGAACTTTTGAAGGACTATGATTTTGGTTTAAATTAACATCCGGGTAAGGCGAATGTGGTAGCAGATGCCTTAAGTCGGAAGTCGTTGCACGTGTCTACTTTGATGGTTAGAGAGTGGGAACTCTTGGAGAACTTTAGATATTTGAGTTTGGTTTGTGAGTTAACGCCGAGTAGTGTGAAGCTTGGTATGTTGCATGTCACGAATGATTTCCTTACTACAGTGTGTGAAAAGCAAAAGTTGGATTTGAAATTTGTGGATTTGATGACGAATGGAAATGAAGATTTCAACGTTGATGAATTAGGAGTTTTGAGGTTTCGAGGTCGTATTTGTATTCCCGATGACGCGGATTTGAAAAAGATGATATTGGAAGAGGGACATCGGAGTAACTTAAGTATTCATCCGGGAGCGAATAAGATGTATCAGGATTTGAAGAAGATCTTTTGGTGGTCTGGATTGAAAAGCGATGTTGCTCGTTTTGTGTACTCGTGTTTGACTTGTCAGAAGTCTAAGGTGGAGCATCAGAAGCCTAGTGGATTGATGCAACCGTTGGATATTCCGGAATGGAAATGGGATAGTATATCGATGGATTTTGTTACGGGATTGCCGAATACGCAAAGAGGACATAATGCTATTTGGGTGATTGTTGATAGGCTTACTAAATCGGCTCACTTTATTCCGATTGATATTACTTATTCTTTGGAAAGGTTAGCCGAGATTTATGTTGGCACTATTGTGAAGCTTCATGGAGTTCCTAAGAGTATTGTGTCGGATAGAGATCCTAGATTTACTTCAAGATTTTGGGAGAGTTTGCAAGGTGCCTTGGGTTCTAAGTTGAGATTGAGTTCGGCATATCATCCGCAAACGGATGGTCAAACCGAGAGGACGATTCAATCGTTAGAAGATCTGTTGCGTGCTTGTGTGCTTGAACAAGGTGGTGCGTGGGACGATTATTTAGCGTTGATTGAGTTCACCTATAATAACAGTTTCCATTCGAGTATCGGTATGGCGCCATTTGAGGCTTTATATGGATGAAGATGTCGAACACCTCTGTGTTGGCATGAGACGGGTGAAAGGTCGGTAGTTGGTCCTGAAATGGTACAGCAAACGACGGAAAAGGTGAAATTTATTCGGGAAAAGATGAGAGCTTCTCAGAATAGACAGAAAAGTTATCATGATAAAAGGAGAAAGGATCTCGAGTTTCAAGAGGGAGACCATGTGTTTTTGAGAGTTACACCAGTTACGGGTGTGGGTCGTCCCTTGAAGTCGAGAAAGTTGACTTCTTGTTTTATTGGTCCGTATCAGATTGTCGCACGGGTTGGTGCTGTGGCGTATCGTGTGGCGTTGCCTCCAAACCTTTCGAATTTGCATGATGTATTCCATGTCTCGCAACTTCGGAAGTATGTTCCGGATCCGTCACATGTGATCCCAATGAATGAAGTTGAAGTAAGAGATAACCTTACAGTTGAAGTTTTACCGGTTAGTATTTTGGACCGTGAAGTTAAGAAACTAAGAGGCAAGGATATTGCGCTTGTGAAAGTGTCCTGGAGAGGTGCCGCGGAAGGCAACATGACTTGGGAATTGGAGAGCAAGATGCGAGAATCGCATCCAGAGTTGTTTGAATCAGGTGATATTTTCGAGGACGAAAATTTCTAAAGTGGGGGAGAGTTGTAACGCCCCGATTCTGAATTCCCATTAATTGTTGAGTCTTTTAATTTATTTAATTGATGTTTATTTTAAATTGAGAAATTATATATTGCTATGTGGTGTTTTGCTTATTTTATCTATTTTTACCGATTCAGAGAGTTTTCGGGGAATTAGAGTAAAAAGGGCATTTTAGACATTTAGCACTTTAGTGTAAGAATTGATTGATAAGTGTTGGAAAGAATTTGAGAGGAAAGAAATAGAGATAGAAATAGAATAAGAGAGGAAAAAAGGAAGAAGATAGTAACATAAGAAGAAAAACAAGAGAAAGAAAAGAGGAGAAGAGAAAGAGAAGAGAAAGTGGAGAGGAAAACCTAGAATCATCAAGGAGTCATTACCAAAGCTTGCAATCGATCGGTAAGGGTGTGAAACTCCATCATCTCTTTAATGTGTATGATTGTATGTGTATGTGTGCGGATTTTGTAGAGTTTCTACTCCTTTTCCACTTAGGTTAGAAGTTGGTTTTGTGAGTAGAATGAGGTTTTAATCGGTTAGAAATCGGAGTAAACGATGTAGTTTAGTCGGGTGATGGTTGGGTTGTGCTACTGTGACCGGTTTGGATTTAATCGGTTGGTTGTGTGGAGTTTGGGCTTTGAGACAGCCATGGAAGTTCTGTCTTCGCAAGTTCGCCAGGCGAAAGGCAGCGAAGCTTCGCCAGGCGAAGCCCAGCGAGCTGTAGCGAAGCAAGTCAGAAGCTAATACCCTGTATTCGCTGGCAAGTTCGCCAGGCGAGGTGAGTTGGCGAAGGTTCGCCAGGCGAGTGGGTAGCGAGCCTCAGCGAGTAATTCCAGAATTACTCCCAGTGGACTTCGTTGGGGAGTTCGCCAGGCGAAGGCCAGCGAGCATTCGCTGCGTGGCTTCGCCAGGCGAAGGTTGGCGAACCTGGCAGTGTTATTTGTTTTGCTTTTTGTTCATGGCATGATGTTTGGTTGATTCAATTATGATTAATGCATATATGAATGATTGATGTGTGAACTGTTTCAACATGTTGTGCTGTGGGTGGCCGAAAGGCGTGAATCCTAGATTGTGGAGCCGATTGTGAATCTTAATCGTTTGATAATGTTGTGCGTTTGCTCGAATTAGATAGAAATGCATTGATGGATTAATAGGTATGTAAACCTTGTGTGAAATGGTGTATAATGTGAATGCATAATGAATATATGTGATGTATGTGATAAATGCAATGAGTACGTTTGTGAGCATAGTATGCATTTTGTGATTGATCCCGTGGAGGATTTGTAGAACCTCGTATGATACGATGGTTATATTCGATTCCGTGGAGAATCGGTTGCATTGAGTGATTCCTTGGAGAATCGGTTGCATTGTGTGATTCCTCGGAGAATCGGTCATAACATGTAATCCCGTGGAGGATTGGCTAGAGTATTTGATTCCGTGGAGAATCTGCTGAGTACTTGATCCCGTGGAGGATCTGCTGAATATTCGATTCCGTGGAGAATCTGATGAATATTTGATTCCGTGGAGAATCTGCTGAGTACTTGATCCCGTGGAGGATCTGCTGAATACTCGATTCCTTAGGGAATTTGTTGAATGAGTCGGTACCGCATTTGCATCTGCATAGAGTCGTGTGTCGGTCTCTATGAGTTGCATGAGTCATCTGTGTATGATGCATTGGTTGTGTGAATATAACTGTGTATGTTTTATGTGACTGTTTGGAGAAAATATAGTGAATGTTCATGTGTATGTGTAGAGACATGATTATTTGTATATGCTTAATGTGGTGAGAACATAATTTGAGTATAACTTGTATAATTATGGAGTTATGTATATATACAATTTTATGCATTAACTGTTATGATGTTGTTTCTCACCCTTCTGCTGTTTTCTAATGCTCTATGAGGCATTGCAGAGTAGGAAGCTGTAGGTTCTTTTTGTGAAGCGATGTCTTCATTCTTTTTGGTCAATGGCTCTGATATGTAACATCTGGGTAGTTAGGAAGCCTTTGACTCTTTTGGAGTTACATTTGTTTTTATTCTTTTGTGATACATATGTGTATGTATCTGCTGTGGATATGTTGTAAAGCATGAATTAACTGATGGTTGTATATACCCTTATGAATGTGATTGATTCAATATTTGGATGTTTCCACTTTTATTCTAAATATTGAGATGTGGGTTACCCATTGTTGCATATCTATTTTGAGCAGGTATCGTATGTGTTTAATTTCATGATAATGTGATGCGCCTCTTTTATACCATGTTTTAATCAAACTCTGATGAAATAAATTTTCTATGTGCCTAATTGATTTATCTAATTTATTTGGGGTATAGAAAGGGGGTGTTACAGTTAGCATCATCTTCTCTAAAATCTTGTTCTTTGCATGACATATGTTGGACACAATGTCTGAGACAATATGTACAACGTGCTTATAGAAAATTAACATAATGTGGTAAATAAATCATAAAGCAATAAATAACACAAAGGATTATTAACCCAGTTAAGTGCAAGTTCACCTACGTCTAAGGAGCCTCAAACCCAAGAAAGGAAATTCACTCTCAATAGTATTAGTACAAATAGTCTTAGATGAACAACTCTTGTTCAATAAATCTCTTCCCAATACTACCCATGACTTTCTATTTAGGACTTCCTCTAAATATGAGAACCCATCTCACTTCCTCTTAATCATTAACCCTAGTGATTAATGCATACAACAAGTTTAAAAAATGTTAAATTACAAATCAAATTATATGCCTTGGATATGGAACTTGGGCGTTGTAGAGGTGTACAATAAACAACAAGAATAAAGACACAAATATCAAACCCTAACATATTAGATCTACAATTCTTACACACAACTCCTTGTTAGGAATGAGTCTTCTTATATAGAAAATGTTGGGCCTGGGTATCTGACTTGAAAACTAACAAATTTGATTTTGATGTAGATTTGATTTGTTATACATCAATGTCCACCAAGAGATTTGATCTCGTTTAATTTTATTTGGTATTTGACAATCTTTTTAGCCAATCTTCCTTAAAAAAACACATTGCTAAAATATACAACTCATAAATGACAAATATCATTGGAACCAATCAAACACACACACACACACACACACATAAATTTACTCGTGTAACATGGCTTACAAACTGAGGCCAGATGTTACACCTCATGCTTAAACATCATGTCCCACATTATTCCTTTTCATAAATTACATCTTGTTGCTCATGTTATTTTACCTAAAGCAGACAATTAAAAGAACAACAATATCCCATTTGTCAAATTTTGGCTAAAACAACTCATAAAATCTACAAGATTTGCAGAAGTAAATCTTCAAAAAAAAAAAAAGAGCACAAACACTAATGAGCATAAAAGTAGCACACCACATCAACACATACTCAACAACAACAAATATATTATCAAAGATCATGCAATTAGGTGGTTGCTAAACATATCAAAACAAGTTCATCCATAAAGACAGATCATTAGAGCATCAATCATCAAAGCATCAATTCAATCACCACTACTCTCCCTTTTTTTCCATAATTTGAAAAAGGTGTGGAAAGAAATACTAGAGCACCAATCACATGCTAGGATTAGAATTGAGTACCAAAACTAGAATAATTGGAATAAATCACACATTTACTCAAGTAACCTTGCTTACAAACAGAGGCCAAATGTTGCACTCATGCTGGAACATCTTGTCCCACTTGAGGCCTCTTCACAAATTACACATTTTCATAGTGCACAACCATTGTAATAGTTAAGGAACCATTACATACCCAGTAACAAAAAAAAAAGCTATAACATGTCCAAATACAATGGCCAAAAGAAACAGAATTAAAACAATAAACATAACATGTTGTAATTAGCAACCAATCCTATGTTCAGTCAGAATACCTCAATCTTCAGGGTTATCCTCCTCTTTCTCACTAGCAATTTCTTCTTCCTCATCATTCCCAACTTCTTCTTCTTCCTTAGCTTCCTTCTCTTTGACATCATCTTAATCAAATTATCCATATTTTTCTTCCTAATGGTGCTTGCAGGAATTGTTTCTTGAAGAAATTTTGAAACTTTCATGAGCCAATCAACACATCCTTTTTAGAAGATTTGGATAATGGAGAAGAGTTCCCAGCATAAATTGATCTTGGTGCTTTGTCACCACAATGTTTGGAACATGTGTTTCGACAAATTGCCTATAATCAAAGGTCAGTGGCACTGCCTTTTTGCTTTAAGCTTCTTTATGATGCATAACTTCAGGGTATTGGTTCAAGATAATGAATTTATGGAGCTTCATATTGGTGTTGTTGAAGGCAGCGTTGAATGTTGAAGCTTGTTATCCTAGGTTGATGGAGGAGATTGAGGTTAAGAATGATGGTATTTATCACAGGTTGTCGAGTTTCAGTTATAAGTTGTTTGTTGGGTAAGATGTCTCAGACATAACGTTTAACATTTGTGCACCTGTTAATGAAACTGGTATGGTTTTTACTGAAGAAATGTTGGAGCCTCAACCTATTTTTTTTGTTACATTATCATACACATTTTATCAGACATTGTGTTTAATATTTGCACGTCTGAAGAACAAAATTATTGCTACTGCAATTTTGTGGTATGTGTTCTTGTTATCCAATAATTGTCCACATTATAGGCTGAACTTTTTTGTTACCCCTTACCCATTTTGAGAAATCTAGGTGGAGTAATAGTGTGTATGGGTGGTGTGTTCAAACCACATATCTACTGAACTTGTGGTGTGTCAATACTGCTTATATGTTGTTGACTAGTGTGCTTAGTACTAGTTGGTGTGTTTGGTACTAACTGTTGTGACCTAGTGTGTGCTCACATGCTGAAGCTGTATAAGCAAGCATACTTCAATCTCAGGTTTTGATGATGTCAACTCAACTCAAGATCACTTCATGACTGCAAAAAGTAAAGGCGTTCAAACTGATCAAGTCTATGCAATTACAACTTACAAGTCAAGCTGTTGTGCGAAGTTTTATTCATCTGTCAAGACTTGGACACAAGGCTGGTATATCAAAATTCCCTCTTTAATTTGATATACAAGTGTTCAAATAATCCATGATTTTTGCATACTGCATTGGCATATTAAACTCTTTAAAATTGGTATAACACTTAAAACTTAAAGATTTTTCTAAGTTTTTACAGTGTTAACCGATTAACCATATGGATTAATCGGTTAACGCCGTTAAAATTTGAATTCTTTGAACTAACATTCATGTGTTAACCGATTAACCTATATGGTTAACCGATTAACACTGAACGTATTTTGAAAATTTGCTTATTTCAAAGTTCAAAAGTCTTGTTAGAGTTATACCTTTTCATTATTTGATCTATACTCATTTAAACCTTTTTGAATAGGTGTTTTGGCTCATATAAATTCTGATTATTTCAAAATTGAAAAACACCTCCAAACAATTTTCAAAAACTTTCATTGAATCAAATTCACTCAATTCAAATATTTTCAAATTTTATCAGAGTGTTCATATTGTTCATATTTTTCATATCCATAGCATTGAACACTTGTATGGATACTAAAGAGTGAATTCTGATCAAAAGGAGAAGATCAATCTATGTATTGATATCATTGCTATTACTCTCAAATCATTTCAATCAAAAATTACTTTTATTGTGACTTGTGATCCAGGATTATTGGACACAAGGGTAAGTGTCTGCAGGAGGATTGTTCTTGCACACTTGTGATTGTATAGTTTTTAGAAAGTAGGCCTCACCGGTTGATGGTGTGATAGGTTGTACAATTCTAAAACTATAGTAAATTCTCTTTCATATTGAAAGAGGAGTGGAGTACTCTCGGATTGTGAGGGGAACCACTATAATTCTCAGTGTTCTTTCCTTTTCTGCATTTACTGCTTTCATCACCAACATTCTTAAAAGAAGTAAAATTCAAGGATACCGAAAAACCGGAAAAAGTCCCTAAAAGCCTAATTCACCTCCCCCTCTTAGGCATACTCTGTACTTACAGAAGCATCTAGCCCTTGTGAGCTGATCTGTTTGGGTTAGTAGTATCTATTGATTACGTATTGACTACTAACTATGTACGACTAACTATTTATGGGATTATCATTGTGTATCTGGTTGACTATTATGTAGCAACCACATATCTTCAAACTCCTGTTGTTGTTGTTGTTGTTGTTGTTGTTATTGTTGTTGTTGTTGTGTGTGTGTGTGTGTGTTTTCTCTGACATGTGATGCTGTTGATGTTTTCTTTGATTGTGTGTAGTATTTATAATACATCTGGTTTTCAAACTTTTGTCAAATTGTGGCAATAACGGGAGTAATGATCATGTAGGACAAGATGTTCCAGCATGATGTTTTGATGTGACGTGTATAGGTGCGTATGCAACCACCTTTCATAATTTATGTTGTGTGATACTTTTGTTGTTGTTCCGATATGCTCTTTAATGGTGTGCTACTTCTTGAAGATTACATTTTGTATGTCACATCTTGTAAGTTGTTTTAGAAAAAAATTCCAAATGGGGTGAGTGTTATTCTATATGATTGGCTGCATTAGGTAAAACAACATATGTATAAGATTTATTTTATGCAGAGGAAACATGTGGAACAAGATGTTCTAGCATGTGTTCCAGCATCAGGCCTTAATCTGTTAGCTAGATTTCATGGAGAAATCTGAGCATGATTGTGTTTGTTTCTATGAAGATTGTTCAATCCAAGTTTATGCTAAAATGCTTAAGAGAAAGATTTGGTTGTAAGCAACTTGTTAAGAAAGATGTTCAACACATGATGTGTGACATCTTGATGTAAGGATTGGGTTCTGATCATCTTCAGATTTTCTTCAGAATTGTTGTGGTGTTAATTTTTCCAGAAGATGCAAAAGTTTGCTTTTGGAAGAAGTTTATTTTGTTAATCCAAATCAATTTGGCATAAAGTTTGCATTCTGATTAGTCAAAGAAGATTTGACTAGATTTGCTTTGAAGGAAGTTTTAATTCAGATCTTTTTAATCCAAGATTTAATCTACAAATAAGATATATATGAAGATATTTATTTTGGATGTTATGGTACAACATGTGGAACACGATGTTTCAGCAAGTGTGCAATGCAACATCTGACCATGTTCAGCAGACCAATGTTGTTGCAATTTTGGAGTGAAATTCAGGTTGAGATTCAATAATTTTTGTTGCTATATTTTAGCAATGCGTATGTGAGATTTGTTTGACATCCTTTGAAGATCATATCAATTTAAATTGGGATTTAAATTAAAAACAAATCATATCTTTGGTTGGGAACTTTTATGGAGAAAATCAAATCCATCTGTATCATCTATTTTTGGACAAAATCAAATCAAATATCCAAAAAAGAAAAATCCCATAATATCATTGTATATTAGGAGATTCAAACCTAAAGTTTGAGTGTGTGCATGTTTTGAAGACTTTTTATGTTAGGGTTTCTATTTTTGAGTATTGTTTAGTTGTTGTTTTGCACCACTCTAGCACATGAATTCATATCTTAAGACATAGTGTTTGGTTTCTTTGTTGAGTTGTAAAATTTTGTTCGAGGATATTAATTCTATAAGCTTAAGAACAAAGTTTTGTGTTATTTGTACACCACATTATTAGTTCATTCAAAAGGCATAGTAGTTAGTTTGTTTAGTTGAGTTGTATTCAACATTCATCATTGTGTTTATTGTTGTTGATCCCTTGGGATTAGTGATTGAGAGAAAGTGTAAGGCATTTGTTATATTTAGGGGGAGTCCTAAATTGAAAGATATTATGGTAGAATTAAGAAGAGGGACCACTACTACGAAAAACATATATCACAGCAGTTAGAAAAAGGATACCACCATGATAGACCAACCGTTGTGAGGTAAGTTGTGATTGTATGTATGATGCTTTCCACCACGATCGTGCGTCAATGATTATAAGCTATGCAGCACTCTATATGTCAGAACAGTTGCTTCAAACAACCGTTGCAATATTCTTTAATGCATAACATTTAACAACAGTTGGTATAAACAACCGTTGTGATATATACATTGAGTTTATTATAAATTATGTGGAACACTTATTTCACCAATCCTCACTAAACATATAATCTTTCAATGTTTGACAAGAGTTATTCAACTCTTTATCCGTATTTTGCTCTTTAACAATTAGAACTTTATTTAATAATCCTAGTTCTTCAACCGACTCTACCTTCACCTATAGTTTATTTTGCAAAATATTATTTACTTTGCAAACAAAACTAGAGGTGGAAGAGGGGCGGTTAAAGAACTACAACCATTAAATAAAGTTCTAACAATTAAAGAACAACATGTAGATAACAGGCTGAAAAATTCTTGTCAAGAATTGAACGTGTACTTGTTTTCTAATATAACTTTATAAAGTGATAGAATATTTCAGAAACACACATGTCCCATAATGGCGTGTCCACAATGAAAGAAGGATGAAACTGAAGTTAGAGCAACAAACTTGTGTCTATTTAAAATGGATGTCATTCTGGGTCTTTTACACAAGCCTGCAACACTCACTTTAACTTTGTCCTCATTATTGAAACAAGCATCCCTACCTACAAGTCAAAACAAGCAAAAAGTTCAAACATTATGAAACAAGTTATTGAAACATAAATAATAATACATAAATAGATTTTGGAACATAAACTATAGTGAAGACAAACCTGTAAAGTAACCATTTATTAAGATTTGATGCAACAAATGTATCCTTCGAAGAAGACGAGTTGGTTGTATAAATTTGGGGTTTCCATATGAGAGAGACGGGTGACAGAGATGTTAGGGTTTCATTTTGAGAGAGACGGGTGTTGCACCCTAAAATTTGCCCACCCATTTTCTAGCTTTGACTGGCTTTTGCTTCGTTTTTATCTGCATATCATTTGGGTTTCATTTTGCCCGTGTTATCGGCCGGATTGAATTTATCAGGATTCTAGCCGCTTTGCTCGCGTTTTTGACGATTCAAATTAATTCAAACGAGAAGTTCAGTGTCAAAATCGAGCGAAAGTCGTTTTCCTCGTGATAATTCAATCCATGTCGATAATATAGGCGCATTTCGGTGCTCGCCCGTTTTTCCATTGCATTTTGCATTTATTTATTATTTTTGCTTTATTTAATCATTTAGAATAGTTATTTATTTCTTTCTTTAGAATAGATTTTATTTTTATAGTTTTTATATAGAAGTTTAATTTATTTGAATTTTTATTAGAAATAGTTTTTTCTTATTTAGAATAGAAATAGATTATTTTTATAGTATAGAATTAATTTGTTTTTAGAATCATTTTAGTTTTAGAATTAATTAGATTTGATTTAATTTTATAGACATTTTAGGATTTTAGAACTAAATTAGTATTGTTAGAGATATTTTAGGATTTAAATATTTTTTAGAATATTAAATAGTTTCGAATAGATTTTTTATTTTCATATAGAAATTATTTTATTTTGTTTTAATAGTTTTTAAATATTTTTGTTTATAAGTTGTTTAGAGTTATATATTAAATAGGTTTTTTAATATTAGGATTTACTTGTAATTAATTTTATTTAATAGTTTTGTTAGAATTTTCTTTTAAAAGTTATTCTCATTTTATTACATTAGAATTAGTTTTAGCATAGAATATATATTAGTTTTTATTATTGTTCATTTATTATTTAGTTTAAAATAGTTTTTATTAATTAATTTTAATTTTTTTAATATTCATGTAATACATATTTGTTTGTGCGTATTTTTTAATGAAAGCAAATCCGTTCCAGCGGATGAGGTTCTGTGTATTTGTCTGAAGGTTGGGGGTTCGAATCCTAGCCCCAGCATTTTTTTTCTATTTCAGTTTTATTATTTTATTTGCGTACATATATTTACTTGTGCAGATTTATTAACAAACATCATCATTATCCCAACAGACCAAAAAAGCCATTAAACTTCACTCTCGTACACCATTTCCTTCAAAATAAAAAGGACTGCAAAAGCTGTTAAAGAGAAAGATATATGGAGGCAACCTGATGAAACTTGTGAAAAGAAAAAGAAACCGCAATGTGTACAGAAAGAGAAAAACACTCCAATCAAACTCATTCATCATCATCACTACCATCAACCTCTCAACAAACATGTTCTTCACCGTATTTTTCCGACACCTTCCTCCGACCTCCATGTTCTTCAACGAGCATCAACCCTTCAACACTACCCAGATTTTCCCTTCAACCACAACCTCCCGAATCTTCTTTCCTCCATTTTCGCTCAAACTCTTCAATCTAACCCCCCTCTCATCAACTCGTCGCCACTCATCCACCATTGATGAGCTTCAACCGTATACCCACTGAAAAACCACTGCATCTCAACCTTCAAATCAAACTCACAACCTCGCATGATTCCGCTTCCCCTTCGCATTTCTCTCGGATAGACACTCCAACAACCCAGAAATGACGCCCAAAAAAAACCACCTTCTTCACTTGCGAAACCCATCGAAACCGTTAACCCACCAGAAACATACCCCTGTTAACACCAACAGAAAACCCTCATTCTCCAAGACATAACCTGCAAAAACCATGTAACAACATCTCAAACACAAGCCCCAACCTCCATGAATCTTGAACCGGACAACTGGAACAAAATGAATCCACCGTCGTTAACTCACCTTCTTCGATACAAAGCCTTTTTCTGCTATTTCTGACTCTTATTCATACTTCAAACCATTCCGTTAAACCACCAAACAAGCCCAGATCTTTAATTTCAGCACAAATCAAACAAACCCTCAAACCCAAAAAACGAGATTTAATCGAAACTTGCTTCAAACCCACAACAAACACTGAGATCAAAAGGAGAAACAGATTCACCACTAGAATAAAACATGAGAAAGGGATGAGGAGAGAATCCGCCGCGAGTTAACCTGAGTCGAAGCATATCCAAGAGTGTACCATCCGTGAGAGAGAGATTGGACTGAGATTTCCTACGACATCGTCGTCATTTTCCATCGTGTGTAATGTTATTTTGGTTTTCTTGCTTGTTTGTGGTTTTAATATGAAGATGAGGATTGGTTTTGTGTTGTCGTGGCTTTCTAAGTTTTTCCACAGCCGTTTTCCTTATGTTGATTTTGTGACTAGGCTTATTAATGGCCCTTGGGAGTCCCTTCACATACCCTCCTGAGTCCAGCGATCCCCTCCCCTGTTTCTTTTTCTTTTTTTTCTTTTTTATTTTTATTTGTTTTATTATGTAATTATTATATATTTTGGTTTTTAAACTTTATTTTGTATATATTGTTATGTATATATTGTCTTACCATGCAAATATTATTTTTATTATGTTATATATTATTATTTAGATTATCTTGTAAATATTATATAGTTTATATTATATATATTGTTTATTCTAAGCTTTTATATTGATATTATTTTTCATTTTAGATTTTAATTTCATTTCTCTTTTGTCATTGGACTTTTTATCCCGTTTTTGCCTTTCAGGTCGATGACGACGCTTCCATAAATCGATTACTAAGTCAATATTGATAAGTATCGTTGGATCCGAGACCACCCCATTCTCTTCTCATCTCTTCTCTATTTAAATTTCATTTCGACTTATGGATCGATGAAAGCTTTTTATCCGCAAGCGTCAGATTTTCGAAGTCGATAACCTTCCCGATTTCAAATCTATGGGGGATGACCATTGGGGTCATCTTCCTTACTTTGGGATCGCGATAGGCTACCTTCGATTAATCGACATTTTGTTTGTGGTTAAGACGAGATCCCATTCTTTGCGTCCCGATTCAATCAACTAACCAATATACCACTGTTTTAATTTTCTGTCAAATATACAACTGTTTTATTTTCGGTCATTTATATTCTCGTACATATTATATCTGTATGTTATTATTATCTTGTAAATATTCAACACTTGTACATTCTTCCAAAAATATTTAATAAAATGTCGAAATCACTAAAATCCTAATTAGTGGACTGTTGACTATATATTATGTATATTATATGTATATATCTGTCTCTGTTTTTTTCATCTCTTTGGCAGGTACTTATCAATCAGGAATCAACTTCCCTTCGTATTGAATTAAAAAGAGAGGATTGGGTGTAGACCCCTTCCTCTCCGAATGTTGGGATGCCCACTGTAGTGAGGGTGGTCTCAATATTCGTCTTTCAATACGAAGACGCTTCCACCCCTTTTGCTCTTAAAACCTCGGTCTCGTACCGAATGCACTTTCAAAATCCTTTCAATAAATTTCTCTCCGTATTGCATTAAAGAGAGAGGATTGGGTGTAGACCTCTTCTTCTCCGAATGTTGGGATGCCCACTGTAGTGAGGGTGGTCTCAATATTCGTCTTTCAATACGAAGACGCTTCCACCCCTTTTGCTCTTAAAACCTCGGTCTCGTACCGAATGCACTTTCAAAATCCTTTCAATAAATTTCTCTCCGTATTGCATTAAAGAGAGAGGATTGGGTGTAGACCTCTTCTTCTCCGAGTGTTGGGATGCCCACTGTAGTGAGGGTGGTCTCGATACTCGTCTTTCAATACGAAGACGCGACTTCTTCCACCACCTCTCCTTTCACAACTCCTTTCCGAAACCTTTCCCACCTAAAACCTCGGTCACGTACCGAGTGCATTTTCAAATTCCTTTTCATACAAAAACTTGAATGGTCGTGGAGTGGTTAGGCGTAGGCCTTCTCCTATCCCGAGTGCTGACGTTTACCGTAGGGTTCTTTGTCGCAAAAAGCACTTACCATTCAAAACCAAAAACACTTTAATAAGAGAATGAAGTTCTCTTTGTGTTGAACTAAAGAGAGAGGATTGAGTGTAGTCTTCTTCCTCTCTGAGTGTTGGGATGCTCACTGTAGTGGGGGTGGTCTCGACGCTCGTCTTTCAATACGAAGACGCTACGTTCGCCACACATTTTTTTTACAACAAAAACTTTGAGATAACGAATTGGGTACTACCCGTAGGGGTTACTATCCAAGGACCTGTCTCGCTCGCCCCAAAAACTATCCAATCAATCAAACGTGACTTCTTGCCTCGCGTGGCGAAAACTAATCAATATTTCAAAAAGGATATGTTACGTCCGTTCTACCGCAAACAGGTAACGCCTAAGTCTCCAACGAGCGAGCAGCGAAACACCTAACTGCTAGAATGCGCACGATAGCATCATCCGTAAAAACATCAACACACCATTAGCACGAACTACGTTGCTCTGATTTCTCATGTCAGATGAGAATACGTAGGCACAAGACGACGATGTCTTGGCGAGCTCCCTTTTTCACCTTTCAACCGTAGGCCGAACTACGGCTGCTCTGATTTCTCATACCAGATGAGAATACGTAGGCACAAGACGGCGATGTCTTGGCGAGCACATTCCCCCCTATATCTGTAGTTCCCCGAACTACGTCGACTCTGACTTTCTCACATCTATTGAGAATACGTAGGCCTAGGACCGCGAAGTCCTACCGAGTCTGTTCTTTCTTTTTTTCTTCCCCGTTCTCTCTTTTCCTCCTAACTTTCTTGTTTCTAAATCTTTCCCTTTACCCCTTTGAAACACACACTCTTTATAGCATAATATTTAAGCAAATAAATTCACACATCGACAAACAAAAGGTTCCCATCGAGTACGATGGATGCGAGGGGTGCTAATACCTTCCCCTCGCATAACCGGCTTCCGAACCCGTTCTTGGTCGCGAGACCATCTTATCCATTTCTTTCTTAAGGTTTTCTCGATATTTTCCTTTCCTCTCATGGGATAAATAAAGTTCGGTGGCGACTCTTCTGTCCTTTCTTTTTCGCCTCCCCGTCGTTGCGCGATGCATTTTTCGAGTAGCGACAACGGGTGAAAGATATGTTAAGGTTTTGTTTTGAGAGAGACTACTGTAATGCACTAAATTGAGAGACAATTTCGCTTATATATATATATATATATATATATATATATATATATATATATATATATATATATATATATATATATATATATATATATATATATATATATATATATATATATATATATATATATATATATATATATATATATATATATATATATATATATATATATATATAAATAAGTAACGTCTTTCACCATGATTGACAATACAAACCATGATGAAATGATTGAATTACAGCACGATTGATTATAAAAACCATGGTGATATACAAGGTTGGGCTCATTACGCCAGGATAAATGAAAAATTATTGGTGTTGGGACTGGAACCATTTCACTCTAGGTGCATTTCAGTACGGTTGGCACCTATGAACGTTGTGAAATTTCCTTTAGTAAATATAAAAAAAAAACATCCAAAAAAGAACTATTACCATGGTTAACAGGAAGATCGTTGTAAAATTGGTGTTACGAAAGGTCTATTTTGTAGTAGTGGACATTAAACAATGGGCTTGTTCATCTAAGATACTTTATACTGATTTTATAGAAGAGTGAATTTCCTTTCTTGGGTAGAGTACCCCGTATATGTAGGTGTGGTTTACACTGAATTGGGTTTACAATTGTTGTGTTCTTTATTGCTTTTTTGCTTCACCATCTTGTATAAGTTAATATGTCATAACTTGGTTGTATAAATGGTTTTTACTTTCTGGTAAACAATGTCTTAGACATTGTATCTGACATCTGTCCCCAGAATCTATTATATGTCATAAACTAGTTGTACACATTGTCTTAGGCATTTGATCCAACATTTATCCTCCCGAGAACAAAATTTCAATATAAATGTTGCATGCAATCCTTCTTGTCCTCATCATTATCATTGCACTCTTGATAACCCTCATGATGACTCTATCTCAATATGACAAGAAAGAATAACCATTCACTTAAAGATTACCTAGAGAAATCAAATTCTTCCATAATTCTGAAGCATAACGCATCTCACTTAACATGCACACGCCACCATCATCTAAAAAAAATTAATTTGCCCTTTTCCAATGAGGGTGCAAGTTTTATCATCGCCTAAATAGACAAAACCAAAATACATGATTTAATTAAAAGAGATAAACCACTCCCGGTTCGGTGTAATATGGTAGGAGCACCCTGGAATCAAGGATCCATGCATCACTCCACTTTGAAGATGAAACGCAAAGGAAATCCTCTTCACTGCAGGAACTATCAGACTGAACTACATTTGTTGAACTAATGTTTTTTAACTTGTTTGGACAATCCTTCTTTCAATGGCCAATTTTCTTGCAACCATAACATTATCTTGTTTTTCTTTCCTTGGACTTGAACTTTTTATTGATTTCCATAATCCATTTCCTTACCCTTGCCTTTGCCAGGATCTTGGCCTCCCTTCACAAACAATCCTTCACCTGAACTTTCTTCACCTTCCTCTAACTTTGGTGACATTGTGCGTTTTGCAAAAGTGTAGAAGAAATAAATTCCAACATGATTGATTC
The DNA here is from genome assembly GCA_963859935.3 of Lathyrus sativus. NCBI lineage: Eukaryota > Viridiplantae > Streptophyta > Magnoliopsida > Fabales > Fabaceae > Lathyrus > Lathyrus sativus. Next base: position 30,039,402 of record OZ012740.1, on the reverse strand, counting down.
TTTCCTGTATGTGAGAGTGGTTACCGAGTGATCATAAGCACTTGGTAAAGAGCACAAAAAAATAATGGTTTTATCCTCATCGTCAACCTTCACATCAAGCTGTGTCTAATCAGTGAGCTTGTTGTTGAAAGCGTTGACATGAGCCTGCAAATCACCTCCTTCCTACATCTTCAGGTTATAGAGACGTTGTTTCGCGAATAATTTATTCATGAGCGTCTTGGACATGTATTGATTGGAATCATAGACATCCTTCGAAGTTGTGAGGTCTAGGATATGATTCATCATGTAATCAAAAATACAAAATCTTATCAAATCTGCGACTTTCTCCTTCATCTCGTTCCAATCAACGGTTGAGTTGTCCGTCGGTTTTTTTTAATCATGGAGCACTTTCTGTAAACCTTTCTGAGCCAACAAATCCTTAACCCTCCTTTGTCATAAATTGAAATTGTTTGTTCCGTCAAACCGAGTCACTTCAAATTTCGCACCTTCAAAATTAAGCGTCATCTAATACCAATTGTTATATCAATTACGCGAATACAAATCAGAATAGAGAGAAACACACAAAAGTTTTGGTCATGCAGTTCGGTTAAATTGTCTATACTTACTAGTTTCGTCTTATTAATTCGTTCTAAATTACACACTATTAGAATTTGAGTGTTACAAATATGTACAAGGATACTAATAATCTAAACTATGATAGAAGACATGCATCTAATTATTGATAATTTTCAGCAATAAAATTTCCTCAACCATTGTAAATTCAATAAAACAACATACACATGATTCTCTTCAAGGCAAACAATAACTCCAAAACTTAGATAAATAGATGAAGCTCTATATGTGCTAGTACTACTAGTGGCAAAGGTCTTCAAATCCCATATATTCATTCCTCTGAATCTTGTCAATCATATGTGATATTCCTACTCCACCTACACACAACCATATAGATGGTAAAATGAAAGTTTAAAATATAGAAACATTTGACATATCATTCTCTCAAGATAGAGATAATTAGTACTCACCTAGTGCAATTGCACTAACAAGAATTGTGAAGGATAACACAAAGATAATCAAAGAAGCTCTTTCAAAGATATTCACAAGCTTGTCAATGACTTTCTGTCCTATGTATGCTGCAACACTAGCCACAAGTGCAAGATACAAAGCTGCAAATCATCACGAAATATACATATTAGTTGAATTTTATAACACAAATCTGAAATATGAAATTTAATTTTACCATAAGGAACCGGAAAACGATTCAAGAGAAAATATTGCGCAACTGATATAGATGCTGTGAATGTCATTCCTAATGTGGCTGTAGCACTTGCTACCTGCAAGATCATCAAATACTATAAAATAACTATAGATTTTCATCAATTCATGTAATCATAGAAAGATTATAGTAGAACTTACCTGAGGCGCAATTCCGAATTCGATAAACAAAGGACCCATGACAAATCCACTACCTACACCAAGAAGTCCACCCAATATTCCAGCTAGGAAAGCACATGAAAGTGATATAATTAGAAGATGCAAAGGCCAATGTGTGCCATGATCTTGCTTAGAAACTGTAATCTTCTTCCCTTGATATAGACCTATTGCTTGGTACATTGAAACTCCTACAGTAACTGGTATCTATAAAAACAAAAAAATTTAACAACCTAAAATTTTGTAACTAATTGTCGATTCGAAATTTCCAATATTTGAGTAAAAAAAATCACCTGTAACAAAGTAAGTAGCCAGTATTTGATTGAACAAGTAGCTGTATAATTCTGTTACAAATTTACATTTTATTAATAATGAATCCGTAGTATTTCGACTGTAGAGAAAATCATAATTAGAAATTTACCTTGGCAATCTGCAAGAGAAGAACTGTAATCCAAACAAAACAAAGAAGTCCAAATTTCCTCCATTGAATATTGCTAACAATGGTACCCTACATGCATAATTGAATTTATCTATTACAATTAACAAGTGATTAATTATTACATAAAGACAAAAGCTATTAAAATATGCTTACTTGAGTAATTTTCTTTTGAGGCTCATCATCTACACAACTAGGAAGATACTTGTATTCAACATCTTCACTACCGGTGGCTGAAAGAAAATAAGTCATTTTCATATAAATAATTGATTTTCAGATATCTACTGACTTTTTTGTCTCTTGTGTCACCATGTGGAGTGGTTTAATATAATTGAAATCCAATTAACCTAATCACTCACCAGTTGACTCCAAATGCTTGACAAACTCCTATGATTCCAAAAGATGGAAGAAAAAAAGTTGAAAAAAGTTAGAGATTATTTTTCATGCTGCACATGAAAATCACCTAAAGTATTAAAATATGCAATATTCATGAACCTCTTTAAGTATAGTTTCTTTTTTCCATGTGTCAAGACCCTTGATAAAAGCCTTCACTGAAGTAACTGCACATGCCAATATATATAACAAAATCAACCATGTTAGTTACTAAGTGATGCCAAAATTTGGACTTGAAATAAAAACTTGTTTAATTAATTAATTAATTAGTTAATTACCTATGAAGATGATAATTAGTAGAACAGTAATCATCCAATCTGCAAAAACTACACTTAAAACAACTCCAATACTAATACCAAGAATTATTACAGGTTGGTTTAAAAGCACCAAATCATAATCAATCATTGGTATATCAAGTGTTGGATGTCTCAGTTTCAAATTGAAGAATACTGTTGATATTGCAGCACCAGTAACCATACCTGAAAAATACAAAAATACAAAATAAATTCAAAGATCTAGTGATTTTTGTGATGAATAAGTATATATATAGATTCTTACATTTAGAAATAGCAGTTGCTGATTTTGCATCAAATCCAATAATCAATATTAGCATTGGCACAAAGATGCCACCACCACCAACTCCACCAACACTTCCAAATGAAGCTCCAAAGATTCCAATCAAGGTACCAACAATGATTTCCCATCCAAATTCTATATTCTGTTAACCATTCAAGACAATCAAATTTTCTGTGTTTCATAAAAGAAAATAATAATAATAATAATTCATTCTAATGGATGCAAAAATACTTACTGGCCAAATATGTTCATAACCTGAATGACTATTAACAATCCATGATGATGATGATGATGATTCATGTTTTGTGGTTCTATTAGCACAAAAGATGAGAAGAACAAACAGAAGAATGAATGAAAACAAGACCACATTTTTCATGACCCTTCAATGATGAAAAACTAGCCAGCCTGGAAAGAAGTAAACTTTTTTGGTTGAAAAATATGAGAGCAGAAATGGAAGATATATACTTGACTAAGTTTATTATAAGATTAAAGGTGATTTCATTTTCATGTGATTCAACTTCATATTGATCACTTAAATTGACTAGTAGATTTTGCTTAGATTAAACTATTATAGCGTGTGCTTGAATCAAATTTGGTGAAATTAATTTTCGATAGTTTTTATAATATGCATGTGTACGTTTTATCATTAAAATAGCAATAATAATATTTTTTGTCAAAAGCATGTTGCACTCATATTAAATTAAATGCATTTAAGAAAAAGTAATGCAAAAGTTAACACGAATTTCAAACTACATTTGTTCTTCAAAAGTAATTTGAAATGGTCCATACTTTATGTAGGGCTGCTCATTAATATTCTAGTAGTATAATGTTATAAGGTTAGTTAGTTTTTTTTTTCCTTTTTAATAAATATTTTATATATACTATTTATTCCGTTGTAGAATAAGAGTTATTCGATGAACGGTGAATCAGTGTTTTGTTATAGTGGTTTTGAATTTTCAATGTGGTAGAGAGAAGGATAATTTGTAAGGTTAACATTTCAACGTTCAAGTCAGTGAAAGAGCGAGGATGAATTTAAATACTTGAGAATGACACACTTTTTTCTCGTATATATAGTGGAAGTTCTTTGCTTAGACTCTAGGCCTTTCGTCCTGGGACTTGTGAGTGGCTCATAACAGTTACCCCTTAAGCTCTTGTCCCGACTTCGTAGAATGAAGGTTTGTTGCATATGATCTAGCATGTTCGCTTCGTTCGAAGAGGTGAAAGCCTTAATGAATTGTCACTATCATTGGGAGCAGACATATTAAATGTATTTCTTGTGATAATCAACGTTTCACAAGGAATAATTGATATGTGTCCCTATGTTATGCTTCCTCTTCCTTAGAGTCCTTGAGTACTTTGAACAACCTTTAATGAAATCTCGACCGTTGGTAGTGCGCAGTGGATCGTAAGATCCTAAGTGATTAAGGCACGTATACAAAATATCTGAAGCATCATTTTTCTCTTTTCTTCCATTCATGATCCGCAAAAGATCTTTTTCTTTCCCGACCAACTTTGTTCTTTCTCGCGAGCTCTTTTATTCTAGTTTATTGGCTAAGCTCAAATGTAATCTTCGTTCGGTGGCATTTGATACGCATAGACAACCAACCTATTTCCTTCAAGGTAAAGTAGACATATTCTTCTTATTTTCACTTCTTTTCTAGAGTTTTTCTTTTGACATTGAGCTTTTGATATCTTTGGCACTTGAACTCCTATTATTGGTGTGTTCGTTCTGAGTAATGACTATTCATATTTCCCCTCTTTGTGTTGATAGTAGTCTTTAGAATAGACATTCCATCTACCATGCATTGTAAGGCAAATGAGGATATTTATTCAGCGTGGATGGATTTGATACCACAGACATTCCATCTACCATGTTAATATTTATTCAGTTTATTGGTTAAGCTCAAATGCAATATTCGTTTGGTGGCATTTGATACGCACAGACAACCAACCTATTTCCTTCAAGGTAAAGTAGACACATTCTTCTTGTTTTCACTTCTTTTATAGAGTTTTTTTTTTACATTGAGCTTTTGATATCTCTGGCACTTGAACTCCTATTATTGGTGTGTTCATTCTGAGTAATGACTATTCATATTTCTCCTCTTTGTGTTGATAGTAATCTTTAGAATAGAAATTCCATCTACCATGCATTGTAAGGCAAATGAGGATATTTATTCAGCGTGGATGGATTTGATACGCACAGAAATTCCATCTACCATGTTAATATTTATTCAGTTTATTAGCTAAGCTCAAATGAAATCTTCGTTTGGTTCCATTTGATACGCACAAACAACCAACCTATTTCCTTCAAGGTAAATCATACACATTCTTCTTGTTTTCACTTCTTTTCTAGAGTTTTTTTTTTGACATTGAGCTTTTGATATCTCTGGCACTTGAACTTCTATTATTGATGTGTTCGTTCTGAGTAATGACTATTAATATTTCCCCTCTTTGTGTTGATAGTAATATTTAGAATGGGCATTCCATATACCATGCATCGTAAGGAAAATGAGGATATTTATTCAGCGTGGGTGGATTTGGAGATGTTGGACACTTCTTATACTTTTGCCTCTGAGGGCGGTTTAAATCGAACCTTTACTGAGGTGGGCCCCTAGTATGACTAGGGAGTGCTTATCCTCGAGGAAGATAAGAAGGTGTATAGTGAGTATGATGGATGTGTCATCCCTCTTCACGAGTGTATGTTCTGATTGATAGGTTTATGCCTCCTCTTCAATACGTTGAGGTTGACATTATTAATCACTTGTTAATCACCCCTTCGTAACTCCACCCGCTGAGTTGGGCTACATTAAAGTATTCTAATACTGGTGCAAATAGAAAGGGAGTGTGTCAACCTTAACGCTCCTTTTCCATCTCTTCATGGTTTAATGTAACATGATTGCTTCGACGAGGGGTTAAGGCTTAATATCTCTTCGCCAATATGTCAAGATGTTTTACGTCTATTTGGATAGCGTGAAACATTTCAATGACCGAATTTTTTTTGTCACCCCTCTCAATAAAGAGGCTCATGATAAAGTTTTCTCCATGGATCCTAGCCCGCCATATGCTCATATATATTTGCTAAATTTTTGCACCAAAGCCATTTCTTGGCGAAGTTTTAGATCTTATGTTTATAAAATAGATGATTTGAATCAAGAGGACATCTTCATGAAGAGGATGCTGATGTCTTTCTATGAGACTCTAGATTACTCATAGGGTGTTACCCATTCTGATACAGCATCAAAGAAACAATTACGGTGGCTCATAGAGACGCGCATGCTTATGGAAGTCGACTTGAAGAAGGCTATGAGAGATATTTTTGGTAAGTGAGCTAGAGAATATCATTTTCCTTGAATATTGCTTTGTGACCCCTCTTGTAACATGTTTATTCTTTTCCTTCATATAAGATGAAATATGAGAAAATAAAGCAACATATCAAGATGGATGCCTGAGTAATCCCATATCTGGTCACCAGAGGGGTTTCGACCATAGGGTCCCTACTATTCTGGAGGTTTGGGATTCATTTGACACTGTCATAGTGAAAGATGCCTCGGGCTCCTCATGGCCTGGTGATGGAGGAGACTTGAGGCCTAGTTTTGATCTTGAAGAGCTTCAAGTAGACATACCACTTGCTAAGTGTCATACCCCAAATTTGTCCTACCTATATGATTTCATCTGTACATCCACCCATTAACCATTATTCAAAAAACCCAAAAATATGTTGTTATTTTCATTTTTCTTGTTGTCGAAATTTAAGTTGTTGCAAGAATAAACTGGGGTATATTTGAGGTTTGTCAGGACATGTGTGTGTGTGTGGTATTATTTTAAGTTCAAGTGGTTTTAACCTAATCTTGGTCAAGCAGGATGTCGTCTCAACGTCAATCAAGGCTATGGTATACAGTTCAAGTGGTGTAGGTCGGAGCTTCTAATTAGAGTTTGTTGTCAGGCTGTGTCAGGTTCACGGTGCTTCACGACCGATAGTCATCAGAATCCAGTTCACTTTTCAGTTAAGGTTTTGAGTTGTGCAGTTCATTTCAAGTCATAATCCATCGACTTCTCCATCATCCATTTCAAATCCATTTATTTAAACCTTTTTCTTAAACCATTATCCAATTCAAAAATCCACATCATTATCCATATTCACCTTAATATCCATTTCAAAATCATGATTCTTTCTCCATTTTTAATCCACATATCATTATAACTCAAATCTCATTTTCAATTCCATTTTTAGATTTATTCATAAAAATCTCATATCAACAAAATTCAAAAAAAAGAAGAGCCATAAGCTCATTATCCTTCGTTACAAAAACATTGTCATACAAAAAATTCAGCCCATTTTTTTTTGCAAGCCCATAAGTCCATTAAACAAAAGAAATACAACCCAAATTAAAAAAAAGGGAAAAGAGATTTTGTCATATGCTCACGTGAATGCCCATTATCCTTTAAACTTCTTTACGCAAAAAAAAACAAAACAAAGGAAGAACATGGACATGAACGAAGCCCCTCGGGCCGAGCCATTTGCACGCAGGCCACCATATCCTATAGCAGCAGACGGTGTACGGAACATCAAGGGATTCCACTACACAACTTGCATCCAATTCCAAACGGCGTGTGGGTCATTTCCCCAACCAAAGCGAATTCAGTCCCACCTGGAGCAAACAGACAAATTTTCCAACTACAAAATACATGAAAACCCTCACGATTGAAGGAGGACAAACACGACACAATCTCAAAAAAAATTCTGAATATTCGCTCAGCACATACCTCGTCGTTTTCCAGCTCATGACTATTTTCCCCCAAATCCTTCATACACCTTATTTCAATGTCTCCATGACCTTCTTCTACTGTAAACCACGAACCCCTTCCAATCCTCAACAACACACAACTCCACCCAAAACCAGAAAACACAACACAAATTGATAACCTATAAAGCCCATGATTCCGAATGACTTGAGATGGAGAGAAAGTTTGGAAACAAAATCTGCAAACCTGAGCAAGGAGAACGAAGGGAAGGCGAGACAGTTACAATGAAAAACCAGAGATTCGTTTGAGACAAATGATTGAGGTTGATCCCGTGCTTTTTCTTTCGATTCTGCTGCGATTTTTTGGAAAAGAAAAATGTTTTTAAGTTGGTCTACGTCCAAGATGGAATCATGTGGTGTTATTTTAATTTTAATTTGTTTTTTTTTCTGATTAAAAGATGATGGTGATGTGGGTTGTATAACTTGAGGATTATGCTTTGATCTGTGGGCTGGGGACATTGGGTTTTCTTTGATTTGTTTGTTCTTCTTACCACTTTTTTATTTTTATTTTTATTTATCCATGTGGATTATGAAGAGTGGGTGATGGGCATAGAGCCTACATGATCTCACTCTTCTCATATTCTCTCCCATTTTGATTTACTACCCTCTTGTTTATTTCAAACCTCCCACCTCTTTGATTTTATTTGAAAATTTTCTTTATTAGGTTTTTAGGCAAATATGATTTTTTTTAAAAGGGGGTTTCTATTAATTTCTTTTTTAAGATAGGTAGAAGATTTTATTTTATTTATGTTTATGGTTTTTTTTTCCTTTTGTGTTGATTTTCATTTCAATTTCATTTCGTGGGTCGATGAAGAGACCTAAAAATTATTATCAGTCAAATTATTGATAGATAGTAATTGGTCTGAGACCACCTTCTTTTTCTCTTCTCATTTTCTTCTTCATTTCGATTTTATTTCATCTTTCGATCTGTGAAGTCTTTGGATTCACGAATGTCAGTTTTCGAGGTTGTTTAACCTTCATTATTTCAAATCTGTAGAAAATGATCATTTGGATCATTTTTTATACTTTGAGATCATGAGAGGTTACCCTCAATTAATTAACACAAGTTTGTGATTAAGACGAGATCCCACATTTCTTTTGTCCGTGCGACACGATTAAATCGGAGAATGATCCTCAATATCATTTCTCTATCTTGTTTTTAGTACGAATATCGATTCACACGACCTCATATAGTCCGAATTTCGTCATAAGTCGAGCTACGACGGTTTAGTGTTACATTTCGTCCCGATTCAATTCATAAATCGACTAACCATTAACTTTACTTTCCGTCAATATACAACTGCTTTATTTTGAGTCAAGTATACATTGTTGTACTTTCAGTCAATATTATCTTGATTTATATTATCTTGTTCATATACTTGTTGATATTTATCTTGCTATATTATTGTGAATATTATCTTGTTGATATTGTTATATATCTTGTATATTATTCATATCTTGTCCATATTCATTTCTTCTCTTATTCACATTCTTTCAAAACACATAATAACTATCGAAACCATAAAGTCCTAAATTGGTGGACCGTTGGTTATTTGTCTGAGTGACGGATCATTGGACTTTGTCAGAAACCATAGCTTGGAGTTTTTCCCGACTTTTGCTTAAGGCATAGTTTAGGACACATTGCACACACACGACTTCCTCTTGGGATACCTGACAATGAGACCTTTTATTTCATGTAATCTCGTGTATCCCTCTCCCATTTTCGATGTACGCTTTCATATTTCTTTGATTGTGGTTTATCTTCTAGGAGAACCCCAAGGGACTAGCATAGATTAAACCGTTTTCAAACTAATTATCGATTCGTCATCGAGCCATCTTCAAACACCCCTATGTAAATCGAGTGCTCGTCCGCATTCGCCATCAACCTATCGCACACACTGTCACACTTCATTGTGGTTTCGATATTAGGAGTACCCCTAGGGACTAGTATCGTTTCTCACACCTTAACCATTGATTCATCGTCAATCCAGTTTCGTTTTTAATCTAGACCCTCAACTCGTCGTCGATTCATTTTCAAATCCACTTCCATTCCACCACATTTTTGCACGCAAATATAAGTCAAACCCTTGATCCAACGTCAATCGGATTTTCTCAACAAACTGTTAAACCTATTCACCACCTCTTCTTTTTACAACTTTTATCTTTTCTTTTGTCTCTGTGAATCTAAAAACCTTGGTCTTGTACCAAGTTCATTTTTCAAACTCTTTTCCTAATAAACTTGGATGGTTGTGGAGTGGTTAGGCGAAGGCCTTGTCTTATCCCGAGTGCTTGACATTACCTCTAGGGTTCACTGTCGTAAAGCACTTACCATTCAAGATCATAATATCTTTAATAAGAGAATGAAATTCTCTTTATATTGAACTAAAGAGAGAGGATTGAGTGCAAACTTCTTCCTCTTCGAGTATCAAGATACTCACTGTAGAGTGTGTGGTCTCGATACTCGTCTTTCAATACGAAGACGTAACTATATTCGCCATACCATTTTCACAATAAATCTTTTGAGATAAATAATTGGGTACTACTCGCAAGGGGTTACTATCCGAAGACCTATTTCATCCCTAAAAATAACTTTCACAAATCAAATGTGACATCTTGCCTCGATGGCGAAAACTATCTCTTTTCAAAAGGATATGTTACGTCCGTTCTACCGCAAACAGGTAACGCCTAAGACTCCACAAGCGAGTTGCAACACACCTAACTGCTAGAATACGTACGTTAACATCTTCCCCAAAAATACCAACGAACCGTAGGCCGAACTACGACTGCTATGATTCTTCACTTTCTTTTAAGTAAAGATACGTAGTCACAAGGGCCCTAATCCTTGTCGAGCACTTTCCCGTCTCTTATCTGTGGTTCTCCAAACTACGTTGACTCTGACTTTCTCATACCCATTGAGAATATGTAGGAATAGGACCGCGAAGTCCTACCGAGTCTCCTCCCTCTTTCATCTTCTCTTTTCCCCATTTCTAACCTTTCTCTCTCCCTTTGGAACACTCTTTATAGTAATACTCTTTAGCAAATACCTTCACGCATAGACAAACAAATGGTTCCCATCGAGTACGATGGATGTGAGGGGTGTTAATACCTTCCCTTCGCATAACTGGCTTTCGAACCCTTTCTCTTGGTTGCGAGACCATCTTATCCGTTTCACCTTAGGGCTTTCTCGATATTTTCCCTTCCCCTTATGGGATAAATAAAGTTCGATGGCAACTCTTCTGTCTTTCCATTTTTCCTCTCCGTCGTTGCCTTTTCGAGTAGCAACACTAAGCGTCCCCATCTGAGGTTCACTGAGGACTATATGCTGGTTTTAAGTGGGTTTCGTCTTGCACTGTTGACCCACTATGGTTTTGGAACAGTTAGGGAGTTTGGGTATTTTATCTCTAAAGAAGATTACTCTTATTTTTTAAACAAATTTTAAGAATCTTGTCATGATGAGTTATCAGACTTGGCGTGCTACACTCGCTAGACATCGATCGTCCTTGACTTTGAAGCTACCGGGCAAGGGAAATTTTTCGTGTATGGTCATCTTCAAAAGGAGAAGGAAGTTCTCAAATAGCATGTTGATGCCTTTATCATTGATAGAAACTGATATTTAGAAGAACTTTGAGGGGAGTCTACCTCACTTTTGGGTATAAAGGTTGTTGTGGAACATTTTGAGTATCTTCACACTTTATTTGAGAAGGTGAAGTTGTTTATGCAGGAAACTAGAAAGAATAATGAAGCCTTAGTTTTTTACTAGACATCGTTATTAGGAAGGAGGTTACTCTCGATGAAGCAAACCAATCCTTGGATCCTGCTCAAAGAAAGATAAAAGATCTTGAGGCATCTTTGAAGGAGTCTCAATAAGGATGAAATATGGTTGAAGACAACCTCCTTGAGATGCGTCTTGAGAACCTTACCTTGTCTAAGGAGTACACAAAGTCATTAGAAGAGAGTTACTCTATTAAACACGACTCTTTTGAAAATGCTTTGTAGGACGTGGAGTATTTTTATCCCACTGGGTTTATTTCTCGAGAGTAAGTCCATCACGACCAAGAAATGGCAGATGGGAAACTAGTTTCCTTGGTGGGTTATTGAAATGTGTTTCTTTTTTTTATATATTCTTGTACCCGATGTGTATATATCTTTATTGAATGAGTAAACTTTTATGGTTCCTTCCCTGCAATGTATATTTTGGTCTTTGTTACTTACCATTGTTTTTAGTTATTTACACGGGATTGTTTTCAGTCCTGAGTTCATTTCTTTGGGAGATAGCTTATCTTTCGAGATTATGCTCAGGGTTTTATTAGACGTCTCTGAGGATCATGCCCAACCAAGGGTCAATACCTATCCACGACCCAGCGAAATCCTAGTTTGAGGTTGATGTAATATGGACTCACCATTGCCTCAAAAATGGCTAGCTACCAAGAGGGGATGAACCTGTATTTGCCATTTTATTGTTTTTGTCTTTGCATGTTGTCGCTACTGCGAAAATCGGCGTCGGCTGAACAGAAGAGTCACCATCGTGCGTTATTTATCCCAACGGAGGGAAAGGAAACGCTCGAGGTAAACCTACCGCGAAGACGGGAAAAGGAATGGTCATCGCAACCAAATCCTGGATTCGGGAGTCGGTTACGCAAGGGGAAGGTATTAGCACCCCTCACGTCCGTCGTACTCGACGGGATCCACGCTTGTTTTCTGGTACGGATTGTTATTCTATCTACTCTACAGGTCAGGGGTTAGAAGAAAATAAAATGACTCGGCAAAGTATCGCACTTTATGCCTACGTATTCCCGTCGGAAACGAGAAATCAGAGTCAACGTAGTTTGCCTACCTACGGGAAAGGAGGGGAAGGTTGCTCGCTAGGATATCACATCCTATGCCTACGTACTTTCATACAGCATGAAAGATCAGAGCAAACGTAGTTCGGGCCACGTACGACACAAGTCTGTCTTGGTTGATTTTATTCCTTCTGAAAAAGGTTTTCTGATTAGCAGCCCCAGCGGACAAAAATGACGTTTTGATGAGTTCACATTCTTTTACGGAAGAAGTGTCTTTTATTGTGTTTGAAAGATTTATTGTGTTTTTCTGTTTGTTTTGAGAAAGAAGAGACAGAACTGTAACCTACGGTTGCGAATGGAATTAGACTAACCTAATGTTATCATGCATGGGTTAAGACCTAGTGTCTATCATGCTCCTCTCTTGCACAGAGAGAAACAGAGATCCTAAGGGAATAGACGAAAACAGAAACAATATCAGATATATACAGTAAAGCGGTAAAATGCAGGGATGCAACAATACAAGCGAGGCAAGGGAGTCCCACTCAACCTCGAACCTGGAAAACAATAGGTAAAAGTGAACAGGATTCACCTTCAACCCTACAGGGTAAACAGCAAACAATACAGTCCAGAAAACCAATCAATACATCAAGAATGAAATACAGCAAAAATAAACAGCTACAGCAGCTCTGCATCAACACCTATCTTCAAGTCATCTCCAATCAGCTACAAGCTCCAGCAAGTATCACTCACCCTCTCCACAACCTTCAAGCAAGGTCTTGATCATCAATCTTCAGTCTACAATGGCTTTTCTTCAAGTCCCAAACTCCAGGAGGAATATCAGTCACCCAGATGAAATGAAGGAATGTCAGACAGTCAATTACCTACCAAGGGTGGTTCATTAATTGTTAACATTAAACAGAAAGTTTCCCCTCAAAAGTTCTATCTTTCAAATACATTCACTGATCCTTCCAAAGGAAGGAGGTGGGTATTTGATAGAGACTTTGAATCATAAGGAAAGGATGGATGCAGACAAAGCATTCCATGTTTGAGAAACAAGCTTTCTAATCTAGAGCTCTGCCTAGCTCCTAAACCCTAATCTCCTCAACAGCTGCTAGCAGGAATCTCCTCTTCAACTCTGGAAGTTGGTCTTCAGTCTCTGGATCTCCCATGACTTCATCATCACAAGTCTTCAGCTCTCCCAATCCCCAAGCAATCCCAATACCCACACAAACAAACAATAATCCCCAGAGGGCACACCACACCAGTCAAACAAATATATACAGCATTAATAGCAGTAGGGGAATCCTAATGATTTCTAAGGGATCTAATAACTACCCCTAATCCCTATAGTCCCATACCCCACACTTTCAATCTCTAAATCCTGAGGGAAATTATTCAATTCTCCTAAGTTATCACTTAAACCCTAATTTTGTTCATGTTGTTCTCACCTAAACTAAACACCTAAAATTAATTCCTAAAAATATGAACAAAAATGTATACAAGCTAACAATGTCTATTAATCAACCTAAAAAGAATGGACAAAAAATATTAAAGCAGCTATTAGAACAAAATTTATCAAAATCATGTATAAAATGAAAAACCTAAAATAGGCATTTATTTTGGAAAATATGGGAAAAATATCAAATAAAAATAAAATGCAATTTTTATTTTTTTATAATTTTCTAGACACCTTGAAGAAATTAATGCAAAAAGAATCATTGAAAAATATGAAGTTTATGATTTATTATGATTTTTTTAAAGGATGAGAAAATATTAAAGAAATTAAAATGACAAAATAGGAAATAAAAGGAGAGGGGGGTCTGAATAGCCAACGCGCTCAGTTGTTTTTCCAGGTGGGCCACAGAGCAGGGGTGTCATTAGCAAGATACGCAAGGCCCAGGAAGCAATCAGAAACAAACAAAAAATAAAAAAGGTACAAACGGTGCAGATAGTAAAATTCACAGTTCATTTTATTGGGCCTTGGCTGAGAGGGGTACGAATAGCAAGGGAAGCTTGAGCCCATTCAGAAACTTAAATGAAACGGGGCGTTTTGGTGCCCAGGGTTTCCCTCCGTTTCATCTTTAAACGTGGACCACACGATCAAGGCCTGAGTCAATGAGGAAGACCTCATCCAACGGATATCACGCGTCTTCTCCAAATGGCTAGGGTTTCTGCCATGGAAGCTCCATGCACAAGCTTGCAAACCAGATCTTCCACCTTCCCTCACGCCCTCAATTCTCCATGAAATCTCGCGATGTAAAGAGCAAAGATGCTCTAATTTCTTCCCTCTACACAACCGTGCCATCATCTCCTTCTAAAACTCACTCCAAAAACAAACCCGATGAACATAACAGCTGAGTTTAGCTATTTTCACCTGATATCAACTCTTCTAATTCTCTCCAATCTTGACCCTAGCCTAATATACATTTCATGCTGAACAAATTAAGCTAAAAAACTAAGGTCCTCGTGCCATATTCTTGATGTTACAAGCTCTAACAGTTTTGATGCACCATTAACAACCTTCATGGAACTTCTTCAAACTCACCAAAATCAATCATCTACTTATGCTTAACCATTCTAACCTAATAACTATCCATGATTCTAGCTAATTCAGCCAATTCGAAGAAAAACTAGCCTGGTGCAAATTCTTGAAAACAGGTGCTAAAATCCTTGGATTTGATGCTTGTGATGAGTGGAAAATGATCAAGGAACTGGATTATGAATTTTGTATGCAAAGAATCTTGTCCAATCCTTCTGAATTCAGCAATCCCAAAGTTCTTGCACCTTGGATGTTAAAGTTCTATGGCACGATTCTTGCTCAATTCCACCAAATGAATATGTGAATTCTGATCCTTGGATGATGATGATGATGATGATCAAATCAAGAAAAATGGAAATTGATGAGAATTTGAGAGAGTTTGTGATGCTTTTGCAAATTGGAGAAAGTGAGTGAAACTTGTGGTTTTAAGAAAATGTAATCACCAACCATGGCATGAACCATCTCATATCAATATATACATGTCCTTAGAACCTCCTAGAAACTTGGAGAAGCTTCCCATGTGTGATTTCCCTTGGATTTGGTTTATGTATCTTCCATTACAAGTAACCATGAATAACTCTTAAAATGTGAACTAAGCTCAAAAATCTACTTTAGCCAATGTTCTTAAAATGATCTTTCCATTCAAAATGACCTATAATTTTGCTTCATTTGGCCAAAGTATGAAAAATCTCATTTTTAAGTCCATTTTTATTCATTAAATCCAACAATTTTGAAACCTTGTGCTATGAATCTTTACAATCTCTCATGGTCACTTTTCTAGACTCAAAATGTCATTTGGAACAAGTTTGATGTTGTAAAGTTTTCCATTTGGAGCTTCCTTGTATGAGTTTTGGGCATAGGTTGAAATGACCTGTAATTCTCAGATGACCAAAATACCCTTTGCTTACCAAGACCATAAGTATAGTTCCACAAATCATATGAAGGCATACTATACCATTATAGAAAGCTAAGACAATGAGGAACAACTATTATGTTGACCAGAAGTTCATTTGAAATCTCCTTGAGGGGTAAAAATAGCTTGGAAGTCAAGTCACTTTCACAGACAAAATTTCAGATACCTTAGATGACCTGTAACTTGCAAGGACCATAACTTGAGTTCTATAAATCTCCTTGATGTCTTCCACAACTCAAATTAAAGGTTTTGAGATCCTCTACAAGTTTCAATTTTTTCCAAGGATCCATTTGAAGCTTGCATTTTGACTTATCTTGCTTGGAAATTTGACCTAAACTAGGGGATTTTACACAGAAACCCTAATTTAGAAACTCCTCTTCTCCTTGATTTCTCTTGAATTATTCTTAGAATAACAACATATCCTTATTCTTCATGTCAAATGATAAACCCCACATCTCCTCAATAGCCCTCAATGCCTTTCAATCAATCCTTTAACCTAGGGTTGACCCAGGATTGACCCAGATGAAACCCTAGTTGACTGTCTTCCTCCACAACTCTTGTGACTACACCAATGACTTGTCTCCTTCTCCAAATGACTTTCTAAGTCCTCCAAGATGTCTAGATACTCCCCATGCCTTCAATTCACAGCTCATACTTTCCTTGATGATCCCCAGAGACCCTCAGATAGGAGATAGATGAACTGCTTGATCCATTGACTTGATAGCTTCCCAATTCTTTCTGATGACTTGAATGAGATTGAATCAGGATAATAACCTCTTGATAGGCCTCTAAGGATGAGAATAATGATTGGTCCCCTGTTGGGTGACTTGCTATGCTTATGCTATGCAGATGGTTAGACTATGCACATGACTCTATATGCAAATGCTAATGATATTGAAACATAAACCAAGTGAAGCAAGTTGGGCAAATTTTAGGGTGCAACACATGTGCATTGCCACTGCGAAGCTTTGATTTCTTTAGTCGTCCACCTGTGACATTTGTGACATCACCCTGAGTCTTTTGCGATGATGCTTTGATTGCTCTAGTCATTTGCTTATGGAATTTTTTACAACACCCTCTTACTCAGTGTTACCTTTCATAATCACATTGAAAAGAGAAAGTTTAATGAAAATTTATGTACTCTTTTATGGAATAACATCGTAAGTCATTGTGGTACATTATAACTTTACATATGAAGTAAATTAAAATTAACCAAGCGACTTGGTCGTCGCCTATTGGTTGTTAGGGACATGGTAGCTAGCTTTGAATTTCATCAGGACTCATTACCTACACATGTCTGACAAGAGTGATATGCCTTCCCTGTCGAGGATTGGATACCCACATCCCTTAATTGACTTACTAGGGAAGCCAATTTGATCTCTATAGCTTTGCATTTGCTCCTCTTCTGGTCTTGGTGCATGACCTTGTATATCCTCTTTGCTTTGCACAAGTCAACACTTATTGTCACCTTTTCATCTTGAACGTTATGGTATTTCATCTTAAGATGAATCAGGGAAGCCATTACGTCTAAGGTCTCCTAGAAGGGTTTGCCCAAGAAGTAGTTGTAGACGTTTCTACGGGGAACCACAAAAAAAATATGAGTCAATCATTATGGTACCTTGCTTTCTCCCATAGTGACCATTAGTTCGATGTACCCTTAGGGATGGGTTATTGTGTCATTGAAGTCTTGCAAGTCTGATCCTTCATAGGGAAATAACTTCTCTTTCTTTAGGCCCATATTCTAAAAAACGTCTGAGTACATGACATTGTAGGAACTACCGCCATCACCGAGGACTTGGAAAATGTTAAAATTTGCAAGGGTGTCCATTATCACGAGAGGGAATATCTTATATGGGATCCCTCTTAACTTTTCACGGTTAGAGAATCCGTAGATAATCCCTTTTATCTCCTTTGTTGAAGTGTCTCCCTCCTTTTTGTTTATGGTCATCAACTTGACTATCTTCCTTTTCATCATCCATATGGAAGGATTCCTCACTCTTTGGAAACCAGCAATGATGGATGTGATGTATTAATGCTTATCTACACGATGTCATACCAAAATTTTGACCTTGAATCATTAAATCAATACATTTATCATGATTTTAACATCATCTACATAATATGACATGCATTTCATCTTGCGCAATGCCTAAAATGTCAATTAGAATAATTTTTCAGATTTACAGGTAGATCGGTCGAATTGGTTTTTAAATGTACATGAAATTAGCAGGCAAAAAAATTTCAAAATCGAACTTGCAGGCTTTAGTTTTATTAATATACGATTCACATAGTTTAACTTGGCGTGCTCGTTTTAGTTTTTTGATTATTTTTCGGTCGCATTTTGATTAGTTTGAGCATTTTAATCGGTCATTTTTTATTTCAAAACTTGATCAAAATATGTATGTTTTCAAGAAGTTTAATTCGCGCTAATCATTTTGCTACGTTTAGTTTAATGTTCGGGCATTTTTGCACCTTACTTTTTTTTTGTTTTGAGTCATTTTACTTTTATTTTTTAGTCAAAATATTCATATAAATAACTAGAATTAATGATATATTCAGTTTGATTTTATTTATATTTTGTTTTAATTTTTCAATTTAGTTTCAAAAAATTCATTTTTATTCATAAAAAGATACCCCCTCGCCCCAAATTATGAGTCACTTTGCAAAAAATATTTGTTTGAAATTATAAGTCATTTTACAATCCCAATACAACATTAATGACATTTTTCCTAATATACACTCTACTATTTATTTCTCTTTCTTCTTTTGATTCTATTAATTTTCTCTTTCCTCTTTAATTAATGAAAGGCAATAGTGTAAAGTCATACATAATTTCTCTTTCCCATACAATATTGATTACTTTTCTTAAACTGTGTGAAATGCCCAAAACGTCTTATAATTTAGGACGAAGGGAGTAGTACAAAGGGCAATGTTGGAAAAATAAAAATTTCAAAACCCTAACATAACCCATATAAATATTAAGTGATGCTAAATGAATGAGAGGAAGTCACCAAACAATCAGATACATGCGACATTTTTGTTATGATGTGGAGGAAATTTAAAAAAAAAGTGAAAGGAGAGAGGATGAACTTGACATTTCATCCCATTTCCTTCTTCAAATAAGCATTCCACCACCCCCATATTTCTTTTCTTTTCAGCAACCAAACACTATAAAACTGACCCCAAACACCATAATACTTACCTTTAAACACATCTATAATACATTCTATACCATCCATGTATCACCTTCATACTTGTAAAAAAAATCTCATAAAACACTCTCTATTCACTCCTTATATAAACCATAAACACACAAACAACAAGCCATAACCTCCATGAAAACACCTACAAGACCACTTTAAATCTCTCTTCCAAAACTCACAAACCACAACATATCAAACCACCACTTCAACACCAACTTGCTCACTATTAACACAAATCACTCATCTTCTTCTCATCAACATAAAAAACATAAAAAACTCCAACAACATATTCCTTCCTAGAAACCTCCATATATTCTCTTACCCTGCTCATGGTTCTGTGTATGCGTTTCCACCTTCCAATCCAAGACATGTTGGAGGCTATGACTCAGTTTATGAGGCAAACTATGGGTATTAATGTTGAGGCAGTAGAACTAAACTTTCCATTATTGAAATGTTGAATGTTTCTTTCACCTACAAGTTGCAACAAAACAACATCCATCGTGTAGAAACTCACGCTGAACAACTTTCTTATCTCTCACGAAATCCCTCCGTACAAGTCTGCTCCGATGTCACCTCAAGTACCTTGTTTCCAACACCACCGCCGACGAGATCCGACCACCACCTTTCATTCATACAGTCCGATAATATTGTGCTTCTCGCTTTTATTATTTTCCTTTGGTTGTTTGAATTGGGAGACTTTGAGTTTGTTTGAAAAAGCTGAAAGTGCAGAATGAGAGATAATAATGACATGTTGTTTTCTTCATTTCTTGTTCTTTTTTTTTTTTTTTTTACTATTTTATGCATTGCCATGTCTTGAAGTTTTATTGGTTAATATTAATATTCTTTTTTTTTCAAAAAGGAAAAAAAAGGGACAACCAGAATTTTTGTTTGAGAATGCGGGGATCTGCCACCATCCTCTTTAATTGTGTTTTTTTTCTTATGTGTTAGGGTTTTGTATAATTGGGCATTGGGCCTTTGTTTCTTTCACCACTCTTGTCTTTCATTAATGCAACCCCGTACAAATGTGTATTACCTTGTTTTTATTTGCTTAATTTTCTTTTATGTTTTCTTGATTTAGTTTAATTAATCGAATTAGTATTTTAGTTAATTGAATATATTTTAGTTAGTTGATTAATTACTTATTCGCTTTTAATTTTTAAACATATTATTTGATTAACTGATTTCAATATATTTAGTCAATTAATTAGATAATTCATGTACATATCTCTCACATGTAAATAATCATGCTCAACATCTTACTAACATTTCAATTTCACACTAACTTCACTAACACTTTTAATCAATTTCAAAATAATTTCAAACCATTTTCCATTAATTAATTTCATCATTTAAAACCGTTTTCATAATTAAATTGGAAGAAAAAGATTACCTGAGTGAAAGGTCCAGTCATAGTCACGAATGCTAGGTCCAAGTTGTAAGAGCTTACAAGCTATAAACATTGATATTCCTTTCAAAACACTTGTAAATATTCAAACCATTTTTTAATAAAATTGAAATAAAAAGATTACCTGGGTGAAAGGTTCAGTCGTAGTCCTGAGTATTAGACTCAAGTTGTAAGAGCTTGCAAGTCATAAACACCCGTCTTTCAAAATTCAAAAATACATCAAACACATTAAAACCCCTTTTGCCTCTTGGTACAACCTGTTAAAACCTTTTAAAAAATGAAAGATATTTTGTCTTAAGATGATGCAAAACAATGCTTCATCCACAATCATGTGAGTTGAGATAAGTGGCGTTTTCTCGTGAATGTTGATTTGCAAATCCATTCAATGTGATGCAAATGTCCGCTCCTAACCTGTTTGGGTAAATCAATGTTTTTCGTCGATTAATACAAGATAGCTTTCGTTAAAATCGACCAACAAACAAATATTTCTACCCAAGACTACGTAAGCCATGAGATCTCTATTACACTAGGAGATACATAGGAGTGAGATCCAAAGTCTCATCAAGCACTCTAATAAAAAATAAACCTTTTGTCTTATCCTTTTTCCTTTTAATAAATCGAGAAGCCTAACATTTTAAACTAACACTAACGTGCATAACTAACCAAACAGTTTTCATTGAGTACAACGGACGTAAGGGGCGTTAATACCTTCCCCTTGCATAATCGGCTCCCGAACCTTGATTTGGTTGCGACGAACAATATCATAGTTCTTATTTTAGGGGTTTTATCGATATTTTCTCTTTCCCTATTTGGGAATAAATAAAAGTTCGACGGCGACTCTGTCAAGTCCACTCTGCGAGCATGCAGTTACACTTTGCGAGGTCGTATTTTCATTTTTTGAGGTACGACACGTGACTTTCTTCTTCTTCAGTGCTGCTATCCTCATTCTCGTTGGCTGTAGCGACAAATTCAATATTCTTCTCTTGGGATTTTTCTCTGTGGGGGGAGCGCTTGTTCTTTGGTGAATCTTCTCAGCCCCCGACGTCTCTTATTGTCTATGGTGTACTCGATCACCCACTCATTCTTAATCACTGGCTCTTTTACATATTCAGCTAGATGCAATTATTTGTATTATGGTCGTGACTCTTATGTAAAGGAAAATATTTGGACTTGTTTGTTTGGGACGATTCGTTGACCTGGTACGGGTTCCTGATCCCGGCCTCCTTGAACTCATTATTTTCACATTCATTCCAAATTTTCTCCCTCAAAGTTTTTAGGGGGTATAAGCATTGAACCTGGACTAGAGACCATGTTTTCTTTCTTCTCTATGGACATCATCCCTTTTTTATGCTCGGTTAGGTCCGAAATTCCCAGTTGCTCAACCTTTTTTGCCTCCCTTGTCCAAGAGTTTTTCTTCATATTTGATGTAGAGTTATTCCTTATTTATCAAATCACTTAAGATATGGGCTCCCTCAAGCCGTAGATTTTCCTGAAACATGCACTATAGTCTCAAAATCTTCTTGAATATCCAACATTCCAAACACTCATATGTGCCCCCATTTTCTATTACTACTTTAATGAAGTGCTCAATACATTTGTGCAAGATTTCTTTCTAAAATTGCTATCACAATATCATTTTTTAGTTTTGATGTTTTTGCCAATTTACGTGTATCTGTTAGATGTCAATCTTGCCTTAAATTAATCATTTATAATGGGCATTTTTCAAATCTTTTGTGTTGATTTGTTGGAATTACTACTTGAAAGTTTGCCATTCTTCAAATTTTGAAAATACCTTTGGTACCTTTGATTTGTGTGTTATTGTGCAAAAAATAGGCATTAAATCATCAAAGTGTGAGACACAAGGAAATTGAACAAGGTTTACAAAGGAAAAGAAGAATATCAGTAAGTTCGCTGGGAGAACTTGCTAGCGAATGTTCACTTTACGAACAACTGGCGAAGAACCAGTGAATGCTCCCATATTTGAGACAATAGCAAAAGGCCTGTAAGTTCGTTGGACGAACAAGCCAGTGAAGGTTCATTGTGGCAACATGTCATTGAAGAGCTAGCGAAGCATCCCAGACTTGAGGCAGTAGCTAAAGGGTCATAAGTTCACTGTGCGAACTTGTAGGCGAAGTAGTTCGCTAGGCGAATAATCATTCGCACGACGAACTTCAGAGTTATCTTAGAGGCGGTTTAACTGTACAAAGGCATATAAGGTGCCTAATTTTATGTTCGCTAGGCGAATAATCTGTTCGCAGTGCGAACATGAAAGGTCCTGAATGTACTATATAAGTACTTTTGATCATTTTTGGGGATCATAACTTACTTTTGCACACCAAAACCTTATTTTCTGAGATTTTTTCACCAAAGATTGAGATTTTACACATAAAAGTTGGATTCACATCCAAGTTTGATTCTTCAAAGTGAATTCTCATTCATCTCCTCCTAAAACTTGTGAAGCAAACTACCATGGTTATGGGCAGCTAAGTCATTTTTGTGTCAAGATTAGAGGTAGTTAATCTTGCTATTATGTATTTTTTTTATCTTTAATGTGAACAAGGTTTATTATCAATAGATTATTCTCACCAAAAAGATTATTTCTGCACTCTTTAATCGAGAAGGCAAAGGAATGATATCTTGATCAATCCACTTTGGTGATGAGGGACTGGAATGTGTTAGAAGAAAAGCTCCTTAAACGTTTTTTTCCACGCAATCAATTCATAGAAGCAAAGACGAAAATTGCGATATTCGCTCAAGGCAGAAATGAATCTCTCAATGAAGCTTGGGAGAGGTTTAAATCCATGTTACGAAAATGCAAAGGCCACGATTTCGATGAATTAACACAAGTGCACATCTTTAGACATGGGCTCCAATTTGTTCACAAAACTTTGTTAGACGCTACCGCGGGTGGATCGTTAATGGAAAAGAGCGCGGAAGATGCGGTAGCCATCATTGATAAGATGGCATTTAATGATCACCAAGGAAATCACAACTGTGGTACACCTCAAAGAAAACCAGGAATGATAGAATTAAGAACAAATGATGCAATTCTTGCGCAAAACAAATTACTTTCACAACAAGTGGAGTTGTTGACACAAAAAATGTCAAAGCTTCCACAACAAATTAAAGAAATTCAAGAGATTCTCAACAGCAAACAAGTGGCGAGTTGTGAGCTTTGTAAGAGGCAAATTTAAGGCAAGATTGACATCTAACAGATACACGTAAATTGATAAAGCGTATCACCCCATCGGGTATTGTCCTCCGGTTTTGGAAAAGGTGAATTATGCGGGAAATAAAAACCAAGGGTATCAACCTCGACCACCTTACTAACAAGGAAACCAAGGTTACAAACAAAGAGGTAATCAAGGTTATCAATAAAAATGGAGGCCTCAAGATGCCGAAACTTCTAATCGTCAACAACAATATCAAAACTACGCTAAACCTCCACAAGCTCCAAGTAGAAATTTAGAAATGGAAGACACCCTCACTCAATTCATGCAAATGTTAATGTCCAATCAAAAGAACACTAATGCGGCTATAAAGAATCTTGAAAACCAAGTTGGGCAACTTGCGAAGAAATTAGTCGATCAACAACTGGGGCTGTCCTTTTCCGCTAACACTCAAACAAAATCCAAAGGATCATTGCAAGGCTATTCTTACAAGAAGTGGTAGAGAAACTGATATGGACATATATGAGGAAGTAGTGAAAAAAGAATGAGTAGTTGAAAAAGAAAAAGAGATTGATGAGAAAGAAGTAGAAAAAAATGTTAAGGGAGAATTAGTTGAAATTGAAAAGAAAAAGAGAGAGGAAGAAGAAAATAGAATGAGAGAAGAAAAATTGAAAAATACTAAGAAGGGGAAGGAATAAATGAGCACTATTCTGATTCAAAATTTGCCATATCCTCATGCTCCGTCAAAGAAAGATAGTGCAAGGCACTATGCCCGTTTTATGGATATTTTTAAGCAATTGCAAATTAATATTCCATTTTCCGAAGCATTGGAGCAAATGGCAAAATATGCAAAATTCATGAAGGATATTCTCACCAAAAAGAAAAGGTATACAAATCAAGAAACTATCATGGTTGATGCTAGTTGTAGCACTATCATTCAACAGACTCTTCCGCGTAAAGAAAGTGATTCAGGACGAGTCACTTTGCCGGTTACAATAGGAAATATTTATATTGGCAATGGGTTGATCGGTTTGGGCTCTAGTATCAATTTGATACCATTTTCCATTGTGAAAAGGTTGGGACACATGGAATTGAGAGCTACTCAAATGACATTGCAACTTGCCGATAAATCCACTGCCCGTCCTCATGGTGTAGCGGAAGATGTATTGATTAAAGTAGACAAATTCTTGTTTCCCGTCGACTTTGTGGTGATTGATATGAAAGAAGATTATGACACTCCATTGATTCTTGGAAGACCTTTTATAAAGGCCGCTAGAATGTCCATTGATATGGATGATGGTCTCATGAAAGTGAGGGTTCAATATGAGGAGATTTTTCTTAAATCTATTTGAAGTCATGAAGCATTCAAAGGACAAAGGAGATTGTTTTAGAATCGATGCAACGAAAATGGTGATTGAAGAAGTAAAATGGAAATTACAAGTTCCCATCCCATTACAAAAATTTCTTGCAAATGCTCTTCAAAGTATCAATGAGAATGAAGAAAAAGAGATCGAAAAGTGTTTGCGAGAACTTGAAGAGTTGGATGAAATTCCTCCCTTGAAAGTGTTGTAACCCGAAATTTGACCTTCCTTTTGCCTTTTTCATAAGCATGTGCATTCGCATCATTGGCATACGGATTCACACTTTTCCTCTGTCTTTTTTCATTATAGGAATATTCAGGTTTCCCAAGCCCGATTAATCACATCCTCTCAAAGATATCACATCATCAAAACAAGCATAAAATGAAGGTTTCTATGCATATTCATCAAAGTAAAAGGTCAAAAAACAGAACCGTGGCCACATCACCATTTTGCAAGAAAATTTGACAATTTTTGCCTGTGGTAACCGTTTACCACTTTGCTAGGCAAAGTAGGGTAACAGGTTACCCTGTGTAAAAATGTTATTTTTGCTGCATTTTTGTGACATCACTTTCACTCTACCATTTAGGGGGTCTACATTGTTCTAGAATTATGTGGAACATTCTAGACATCTCTAGACACTTCAATACCTTTCTAAACACTTCAAGGCATTTGCTCAAATACATCGATTTGGATTAAGACTGCCATGTTGCTCCATTCCCAAACATGTGAGCCCTTAGATTCAAGTTTGCATTGGGATGATTCCCGAGTCAACTACCTAACTAACTGAGTTAACCTCCAACTTAGTGAGTTGAGGCTAACCAACTCCAAGGCTAGTTCCAAGGCTACATCCAAATCTCACTCCAAACCTAGCGACTTCGAAACAAGACTCTATATAAGCAAATCACCACCATTTCACAAAGGACCTTTAACCACCTTCAATCATTTTCTCAATTTCCACATTCTTCACCCTTAACCACTTTCAATCATTCTCTCAAGTTCCATATTCTTCACTCTCAATTCTCTCTGAATTTTCTACAACATTTTCACATTTATCTTCATCCTCTCCCAAAAACTCTCACAAAAGCTCAATTTCTACCATTAGAGTGTAACAATCTTCACATCGAAATTGTTATTCTCTTGAGGTAAAACTCATTATACCATATTCATACTTGGATTTCTAGATTTACAGTATATTCTTCTCCAATTCAAGTAATCATCTCAAACTTCTTCGGTGTAAATCGGTATTTGGAGCATTTATCGCGTTTTTATCGATTTCGCTATGATTTTATCTCAAGCTTGGAATTATATGGTTTTCTTTGCTTATTTCTCATCACATATCAATAGCAACAATTACCAAGGCACTTCTCCACCTTGTAGGTTGATAATTCGCACTTGATTTACTATTTTGATCACTTTCGCGCGTTTACAATGTAGTTTGATCATTTTTCGGTGTTGATTGATCATGTGATTGTTTGATCTTCATGTTTAATGCTTTAAATTGATGTTTAATTGATGCCTAAGTGATTTTTAACTTCATTTTTTATGCTCAAATGTTAATCATAGCATGTGGATGATTGGATAAGTGTTTTGGTTGCTGAAAGTGCTTTTTCAAAAGCTGTTTTTGCCACTGTTACAGTGGTAATCGGTTGCCTATATGTGGTAACCGGTTACCCTGTGCAATTTTCATGTGATTTTGCCATTTTTAAGCAGGTAACCGATTACCTGCATGTGGTAACCGGTTACCACAGTGACAGAATGTCATTTTTGCCTATTTTCAAGCTTGTTTGCTATTCTTTCCTCATGTAACTTCCATGGCTTGATATGCTTGGTATTTGTGGATGTTTTATGAGCTGTTTAACATCTGTATGAAGCATGCATGCAAACTTTCAATGTGCAATTTGTTGATTCCCGATTATTCGCATCTTTTGACATCATTGTATGATCATGATCATTCTTGCACATTCTTTGATCACATGATGCATGATTGGTGATGCATACTAAATGTTTTGGTACTGTTTTACACTTCCATGCATGTTTGCATTAAGTTTGTTCCTCATTGGAATGAACTTAATCTTGTATAACCAATAATTCATCCTTTGCTTCAATGATTTTCATCCCTTTGGAAAATTGTTAGCATCTCCCCCTCTTGATTGATTAATGGAAACTTCATTTAGATTAGTCGATCCTTTCCCTTTTTTTCTCCTTTAGATCTTCTAGAGCTTTGTTCTCTATTTTCCCCCGTGGAGTTGAAGATTCGCAATGCATTGGAGCAATGTACAAATTTTGCACCATTGTGCTATCCGTTCGTTCTTCCACAGCACTTTGGTGTTAGGAATGAGAGTGGAGAATTCCTACACTCATTCTGACTATTTTGGGTAAGGGACGAATGACCCTGTGCCTAGAATAGTCACCTCTATCTCCTTACTGTGGTATCCCTGCTTTCTCAAGTCGAGTTGATCCTTGATCACTTGCACCCCTATCTCCTCTTTGGAAGTGACTCTCACCTTTCAATTCAACACTTTTTTCTCTTAAGGCCAGTCCATTCTTAGTTCCCCAGAGTCTTGTAGTCAGTTATTTCCTTGGTTGATCAACCATTCTTCGGTTAAAACCAAATTCTCCTCTTCCTCAGCAAAGTCAGACTTTCTTCTTCGGCTTACACAGTCTTCCTGTTAAAACCTAGTCCCTATCGGAGCTCGCAACCTTCTCTGGGTTCTCTTTCTTTTTTGTTTGGTTAATTACTGTCTGACTGTTAACACCAATCATCTTTTCCTCAGTTAACCATAGTCCGTCTGTTAGTACTGAATATTCTTCGGGTTAATCGCCTTCTTTTGTCTAATCACCTGATCTTTGGTTGATCACGATCTGCCTGTTAAAACCAGCTTTTTCTTTGGGTTAATCACCTTCTCTTGGTTAATCACCAGCCTTTTGGTAAATCACAGTTTGCCTGCTCAAAAACAATCACCCTTTTTCTCAGTTAACCGCAATCCGTCTGTTAATATATACTGAGTCTCTTTTGAGTTAATCACCTTCTTTTGGTTAATCACTCATTCTTTTTAGTTAATCACAGTCCGTCTGTTAAACACCGAATCCCCTGCAGTTAGCAATATTTCTTGGTTCAAATACTGTCAGCTTTGGGTTAGTAACCTTTGTTAGGTTCGATACCCCTTTCCTTTGGTCAAGTGCTGTTTGTTCAGTCAATGTACCGTTCTTTGGGTCACAACCTTTGCTTGGTTCCACACCTGTCTGTTAGTTGATCACCTTTTTTTTTGTTAAACCGAGGTCCTTTTTCCTTCAGTTAACCACTGTTTATCAGTTAATATACCAATTTCCCCTCAGAGTCAAACACCTCCCTTTGGTTCAGTACTCTCTTTCTCTTGGTTTGTCCCAGTCTGTCTGTTGACACCAACCTTTTTGCTCTCCCCATAAAGTTTTACTCTTATCCTTCTTCGGTTAATGACTGCTCACCAGTTAATACACCGAATTCCCTGTGGAATTTACCTTTATTTTGATTCTTGTCCTTTCCTCTTTTATTCTCTTGGCTACGGTGTCATTCTTTTGTTTTCTCCCCAGTGGAGTCATCTCTTTTCTTCTGCATTCCCTAGCAGAGTTCTTGCCTTACTTCTCCGTTCCTTAGCAGAGTTTTCTTTATTCTTCTTTCTTGGTTTTGACACCATTCCTTTTGCATTCCCTAGTTGGGTCTTGCTTTCTCTTTTGAGCTCTTGGCTTTGACACCGTTCCTTTTTCTTTTCTTCCTCAACGTTAGTTCACCGAACTACATAGGCTCTAATTTCCTCATTGCATATGAGGGTACGTAGGCACAAGATTGCGAAATCTTGGCAAGCCACCTTCCTCCGTCTTCTTCCATTCTCCTGTCTCTCTGGTCCATCCATATCCTCTTCTTTTCATTGGTTCCTTGAACTACTGAGCTTTGACTTCCTCATTGCACTATGAGGCTACATAGGCACGAGGGCCCTAATCCTCAGCGGGCACGTTCTTTTCCTTTTCCTTTGTTCTCTCCCTTCATTTCTTTTAGTTAGATGCCTTTAGATAGATAACCCCTCCAAGCCTAGAAGCATGCGAAATGGTTCCCGTCGGATACGACGGATGCTTAAGGTGCTAGTACCTTCCTTTTGCATAACTGACCCCCTTTCTCGTTTCTCTTTCCTTGGGTTTTATCGATATTTTCCCTGCTCTTTGGGACTAAATAAAGTTCGGCGGCGACTCTGTTGTATCTTTGAGTGTGTGATTCACTCAGGTATAATCCTGCTAGCTTCAGCTGGCGACTCTGCTAGGGAGTCCTTGCGCTTGCAGGTTAGGGTCTCGCCTAGTTTTGCTTGTTTTCCTTGCTTGTTTGGGTGTTTATCTTTATGCTTTTCTTATTTATCTTTATGTTATGTAATGTGTTTCTTTACTGCTTTAAATATTCATATGCTGCTTATTCTAGATACCTTATATATTCTGTTGTTGTTGGGATGGGTAGATATTATTGGAGAGATAAGTCCTATCTCCCGGCTTGAGCATACACATAGGATAGAACATGGATAGTCGTGATGCCTGTGTTTTGCGTGTTGGGTTGTCATGAGAGCCACATACCAAATCGTGATTCTCTTGAGAATAGTTCTGTCCTGCGAGAATTCGCTACGATGAGGGGTTTTCATTTGAGTCCTATGATTTGGGCAACCTTTCTAGGGACCACCTTGTTGTGTCTAGATCACACCTGTGAGAGGGATATGAGTTTTTGCAGGAAACCAAGACTCTTTATACCTTTTGTTCTCTCACGCACGTCAAATTTTTGCACCGTTACAAAATTACGCAGATATTCAATTTGGGCAGATTTGGATATTCAGTTTGTGCAAATTTGATTTATCAGATTTATGCTTGGCTTCGTGATTTGTGTGTTGCATGTCATTTCATCATAACCATTAATATTTTTTCATATGCATAAAACTTTATTTTTGCATACATTGCATCCAATCATACTCATATGCATGTCCTTCATCCGGAAACCACGTCCTTACATTGTCCATCATGCCTTGTAGCAAGACGACGACTTGGCATCGTTATTTCACTCGCTCAAAAAAGACTAGGATCATGGTTGATATTGAACAAGAGAACATTGCCTACAAGGAGACTTTGGCTTAGTTTCAAGGTCGGATGGATCAATTCCAGACTAACATGGACGTTATTATGGACTTCCTTCGTGTTCAAAAGGATGTTGTTGCTGCTACTTCTGTTGTTGCAACTGTTACTGATGCTACTGTCGTCACTCCTGTGGTGATCCCTACTCATGTCATTGCTTCTTCTCCAACTATTTCTGAAGCACCAGTTGAGACTGTTGTTCAGCTTTCTATCAATCTACCTTCTGTTCAGCCTGGTTTGAATAGAATTCATGCTGCTTTCTCGTGGGGAATGCCTCTAAATTTCATGCCTCAGGTTGCTGGTGGTAGTGCTTTTGTTCTGTATCAACCTTTTGTTGCGCTCATGCCCAATGGTAATTCTGCTGCTTATCCTTGGGGAATGTCTACTCTGATTCCACCTCCTATGGTGAATCATGATGATCACGAGATTCCTCAGACGCAGGTTCGCCAGACGCCCGTGTCTACTGATGTTGAAATTCCCGAGGAAGATGAGCATGTGTATAGGGGCCCTCCTATTCATGTTCCGGTCTTGTCTCAACTTGCTCAAACTATGGTTCAGAATATTCATTCTATGCCCTACCCTGGGGCATCTTCTGCTGCTGTGGTACTTCCTACCGGTTATCCATATGGTTTTCAGATGGGTCAGAATGCTAGTTAGATGGTAAATTCTAGGTTGGTGTATCTGTCTCAGTTTGCTTCCCCATAGATACCTACTCCAGCTGCATCACAACCTCCAAATCCTCAGGATCTTGTCAGACCTGTTGCTCATAACAGAACCACTGAATATAAGTTGTTGGATGAAAGAATTCGTGCGATTGAAGGATATTCTGCTTTTGGCATGGAAGCCAAAGATTTGTGTTTGATTCCCAATGTCGTGCTGTCGCAAAAATTCAAGATTCTCGAGCTGCCAAAGTACAAGGGTTTGAGTTGTCCTTGTAGTCATGTGACCATGTACTGTAGGAAGATGACATCCTATATTGACAATGGTGAACTGCTGGTGCATTGCTTCCAAGATAGCTTGTTTGGAGCTTCTCTAGATTGGTATATGGGTTTAGAACGTAGCAAGATTTGCTCGTGGAGAGACCTGTCAGAAGCATTCTTAAAACAATACAAATATAATCTTGATCTGGGTCCTACCAGATTGCAGTTGCAGAATCAGTCTCAGCGTTCAATTGAAACATTCAAAGAATATGCACAAAGGTGGTGCGAGATGACTTCTTGGGTGCGACTTGCTCTTTCTGACAATGAATTGGTTGAAATTTTCATGGGCACTTTGCAAGGGTTGTATTATGATAAAATGGTGGGTAGTTCTTCGACAAATTTTGCTGACATTGTGACTATTGGTGAAAGGATTGAGAACGGGTTGAAGATTGGTAGGATTGCTGGCTCCGCTGTTCAACAACCAACCAAGAAACCTCAAAGCAGTCATTCAAAGAAAAAGGAGGGCGAAGCGAATGCTGTGATGGCGAAGGCCTCTCCTCAGTATCAGTATCAACAACCGCCGTATCAGTATCATCCACAACAACAAGTTTAGAATTCTCAGAATCAGAATCAACCTCAACATAAACAGTCTCAACAAAACAACAGAAATCAACATCAGAACAAACAAAATAACAATAATCAGAACAACCGTAAGTGGATGAATTTTGACAGAATTCTTGTGCCTTATACAGAGTTGTTTCCATATTTGATTCATCAAGGGGCAATAGTCCCTAGAGAGATTGCACCTGCAGTTCCTCCTTTTTTTCTAAAGCATAATCCGAATGCATCTTGTGCTTATCATGTTGGGTACATAAGACATGCTACTGAAGATTGTATTGTTCACAAGGCCAAAGTTCAAGAGCTTATTTATCAGAAAATCCTGACATTTTCTGAGGAGCGTCCTAATATTCAAACTAATCCCTTGCCTACCCATGGTGGACCTGCAGTTATTATGATTGAGGGTGATCAAGGGGCTGCGTTGATCGTGATGTCAACAAAGTGAAAACTCTGATGACTGTAGTGATCAAGAAGTTGAAAGAACAAGGGTTATTGAAAGGTCTTCACGGGAAATGCCAGATCTGCGACGATAATCCTAATCAGTGTCGAAAGTTGAAAGGATGCGTTTAGATCTTGATGAACCGAGGTGTGGTTTAGTTTGCCTTGATCAAGTTCACAAGTGCTAGATTCTAAGAGAAGGATTTTGTTTCAGCCATTGACGATGCAGGTCCTAGCAGCCGAAATACAAGCTTTGTACGTAAATGTCTGTCGGGTTTCAAGCTCAAGAACTGGACATATACTGTGATTCCTGTGGTTTTTCCCACAAACATGTAATGTATTTTATTTTCCTGATCCCTCGTCCTCGCCCGAGACGAGTGGATAGATTGTAAGGGCCTAGCGCTTTTGAAACATTATGTGATCAATAAATAAAAGTTTTTTTGCATTCAAATCATGTTCTTATTTCTTTCTTTATTTTACTTTTTCACAAATAAATAAATGGCAAAGTTTCTTTTATTTTCACCTTTTCAAATAGCTTCATTCTAAACATAATTCATAAACATGCAGAATATATAATTACATTGATAACAACTTGGCAAACATCCGTTGTAATTATGAGATTCCAGTTAACCAAGTGGAAGAAGATGGTGAGGAAGATTGTGAATTACTGGTTGAACTAGTAAGGCTCCTTGAGCACGAGCAGAGAGAGATTCAGCCACATAAAGAGCCAATGGAAGTTATCAATCTTGGTATTGATGATGTCAAAAGAGAAGTCAAGATTGGTACATCCCTTGCTAAGCATGTACACTCTGAGTTGGTCAAGCTATTGCAAGAGTATGTCGATATTTTCGTCTGGTCTTATCAAGATATGCCTGGGTTGGATACGAACATCGTTGAACATCACTTACCACTCAAGTATGATTGTCCTCCTGTCAAGCAAAAATTCAGAAGAACCAGACCTGACATGGCACTTAAAATCAAAGAAGAGGTAAAGAAGCAGTTTGACGTTGGGTCCCTAACCACTTTCAAGTATCCTGAATGGATTGCCAACATCGTCCCGGTTCTGAAGAAATATGGGAAGGTCCGAATGTGTGTGGATTATCGAGATCTCAATAAGGCAAGTCCGAAAGATGATTTTCCTCTGCCTCATATTGATGTTTTGGTAGACAACACATCGCAGTTCTCTATCTTTTCGTTCATGGACGGTTTCTCAGGATATAATCAAATCAAGATGTCCTCAGCCGATATGGAGAAGACTACTTTCATAACACCTTGGGGCACATATTGCTACAAAGTCATGCCATTTGGTTTGAAAAACGCAGGGGCAACATACCAACGTGTCATGACAACCCTTTTTTACGACATGATCCATAAAAAGATTGAGGTTTACGTGGATGATATGATTGCCAAATTCAGAACTGAAGATGATCATCTGGACCATATGAAGAAGTTGTTTGACAGACTCCGAAAGTTTAGACTACGATTGAATCCGGCAAAGTGCACCTTTGGGTTTCTATCTAGCAAACTGTTGGATTTTATTGTAAGCCAGAAGGGCATCGAAGTTGATCCTGTCAAGGTTCGGGCAATTCAGAACATGCCGTCTTCCAAAACAGAAAAAGAGGTTTGTGGCTTTCTGGGCCGACTTAATTACATTTTCAGATTCATTTCTCATCTGACGGCTACCTGCAAACCAATTTTCAAATTACTAAGAAAAATCAATCGGTTGAATGGAACAATGACTGTCAAGAAGCTTTTGACAAGATAAAAATTTTTTTGTAAGAACCACCGATCTTAGTACCTCTGGTTCTTGGTAGGCCTTTAATCATGTATCTCACTGTTCTCGATGAACCAATGGGATGTGTATTAGGTCAGCATGACGACACTGGCAGAAAAGAACATGCAATTTACTATCTGAGTAAGAAGTTCAATGATTGTGAGACCATATACTCACTACTGGAGAAAACTTGTTGTGCTCTAACTTGGGTTGCTCGACGCCTGAGATAATACATAATTTGCCATACTACTTTATTGATATTCAAGATGATCGATAAAATACATTTTTAAAAAGTCTGCAGGGTTAACACTCCAACATGCAAGCCAATTAGAAAATAAAAAGTAATTTGATAGGAAGAATAAATTTAAATTTCAGAGAATGACGTGCTTCCTCACTTATATAGTATTATATGCTGGGAGCGGTTTAAAATGAAAGCTAGGCAAGAAGTGCAACACGGATCGCAGTCAACGCCTGATTGATCTAAATTGTTGGTAATATTTCAGAGGTAGAATTGTAAGCAAAGAAAATAAATTGTTTCTCGCATATGCTTCCTTATTTTGTCTCTGAATCTTTTGTCAGGCTCTTGTGAACAGTTCAAACACTATAGTATATGTCTCGGTTTTTTTCTTTCTTCACAAAACATATGTATGTCTCTATCAAGTATGTATTTATTTTAAAACAATTATTTAGACGAACAGAATAATTAATTGAAAAGTAGCTATTCATGTTTTCCTGTCTGATCTTATCTTTATTTCAATCAATTATTATACTTGAAAGGGTCCCTGAGCTAGGTAGTAGGTTTTCCTCATACCACTTCATTGTTATCTAATTATTAACCGTGTAACATGAATTTCAAAATTTTGAAAAGTGTAAGAGAATAACAAGAACTTCCTGTCTGGTCGTATATTCTTGAATTTCTTGTTGCAAATCAAAGCTCTTGATCAGTTCTCTATAGTGGAACACGTTCTATAGCAGACATACTTTTGCAAGCCTAAATCTCGAGGTTTCTTCTTGCTCACATTAAGAGTTTGCACATTAAAAATTATGTGGTCATTTTCTTGCAAATATTAACATTTTTTTAATTAGTTTAAAATGCTTTATTTTATTTTATTGGAGTGTTAGAGTATTTTATATGATTTAATTTTTATTTTTAAAAATTATTAGAGTGTTGGTAGAATTATTAGAATTTTTAGTTAGTTTTTAAATAATATAAATAATGTGATCATTGGTTTTCGGGAGGAAAATATAAATATAATAAAAATTAAGGAGAGATGTGGGCTTGATGAGAAACAAGGTGAATAAAGAGAATTAATAAAATAAAATAGGTTTTTATTTAAATAAGAGAGTTGAGAGATATTTGAGTCAATATGTGTTTTGGGTAGAAAATAGAGAGAATATAGAGATACCCTGAAGAAATTTTTGGAAGAAATATAGAGGAAATCTCATAGCCAAAGCTTAACAGTTGTTGCAAAATTGAGATATATGCAAATTATTCATATATGGGTGTTTAGGCAGATGTATACTAAAAGTTCGTTACCGTCCCACTTTTTTTTTTTTTTTTTTTTTTTTCTGTTTCTCTGTGATAATTTTTGTGGCAAAAGAAGGTTTGGGCAAAACCTTCTAAGCCGATTATTATTATGATAATATTTTTCTGTTGATCATTGTTGAACTTGATTTGATATCCTATGTTGGTGCCTTTTGATAAGGTGAGAGTTGATTCATATGTATGTTGATGTCTTTTGATAAGTCGAGAATAATTAATATTATCCATTGATACCTTTTGATAAGGTGATAGATTTTGCTTTCTCTAATTTGCAATAGATTTTTTGAATGACGGCCAATATAGAAAATCCATAAATCTCATTTATCAACAAGTAATTAAGTAGAAGTCAGTGATACGTCTTCTCACCCCGAAGGAGACGTGATAATCCTAAAGGTGTCGTCTGTATCACCCTAATTTTTATTCAATTATTTTAATTAGTTTAAAATGTTTTATTTTATTTTATTTGAGTGTTAGAGTTTTTATATGATTTAATTTGTATTTTTGAAAATTATTGGAGTGTTCATAGAATTATTAGAGTTTTTAATTAGTTTTTAAATAAATATAAATAATGTGATAATTGGTTTTGGGAAGAAAAATAGAAATATAATGAAAATTAAGGAGGCGAGATTAGTGAGAAATAAGGGGAATAAAAAGAATTAATAAAATAAAATTAGATTTTTATTTAAATTGGGGAGTTGAGAGATATTTGAGTCAGTATATATTTTGGGTGGAAAAGCATAATAGAGAGAAATCTACAAGAAACTTTTGGAAGGAATATAGAGGAAATCCCATAGCCAAAGCTTATTCTTTCCCATAAAATCGAGATAGGTGAGAATTATTCATATGTTAGTGTTTAGGAAGATGCATAGTGGATGTTCGTTACCCTCCCACCTTCTTCTTTTTCTGTTTCTCTGTGATAATTTTTGTAGCAAAAAAAGGTTTGGGTAAAACCTTGTAAGATATTATGATAATATTTTTCTGTTTGTACTTGATCATTGTTGAGCTTGATTTGATAACTTGCATTGATGCCTTTTGATAAGGTGACAATTGATTAATATGTATGTTGATGTCTTTTGATAAGTCAAGAGTAATTAATATTATCCATTGATGCCTTTTGATAAGGTGACAATTGATTAATATGTATGTTGATGTCTTTTGATAAGTCAAGAGTAATTAATATTATCCATTGATGCTTTTTGATAAGGCAATATATTTTGTTGACGCCTTGCGATAATGCAAAAGTTGAATTTGACCTTCTCCATGTTGTGCCTTATGATAAGGCGAGAATGAGAGTTATCATCCCTAAATGATTGAATTTGTGATGTTATTGTGATAACATATTGAAATATATGATTGTTGAGTCATATTGACCAGTGTTGTGTTTACCTGTGTGTGTTGGGGTGGTTAGAACTCAAATAAGTGAGTTTTGTATATGTTCAATAGAGAGAAAAAGACTTAAAATCGCAGGTAGACATAGAAGGGGATGACCGTCTTGTTTCATGTGTAACTTAAGTTTCATAAATCCGTTTGAGGTGTTGTCAGTTGTGTTAGAAAACTAATGCAATAATATTTCTTTTAAAGTGGAGAAATTGGTTCTAGAAGTGCTACAACAATAGAAATTATCCGGTTTTTATACTAGAGGCGTATAGTCAAATTTCAGTCGTGCGTTGGTCATCTTGTTTCATGCATAACTTGAGTTCCGTAAGTCCGTTTGAGATGTGGTTAGTTGCTTTAGAAAAAGGGTTTAACGATATTATAAATTGGAAAGTTTCATAATTTTATCACAAGTCTATAACGTTCGGTGATATTTTGAAGTCAGACATTCTATGAGATTTACCAAGATAACATGAATTACAAAACTCTACTATGAATTTTACAAATTTGAAACACATTAAGATTAACGTTAGAGTTTGCATGACCTAGCCTAGCATTCCATAAAGAGGCTTTATTAAAAACACAATCTAATGTAATAGTATTATGAAGAGAAAAAAAAGACTTTTTATTTGGGAATAAAGTTATAGCTTGAGGTTGCAGAAGCAACATTATTGAAGCAGTACAATCCACTCCTATCAAGAAAATCTTCAAGGATAACCAACTTAGATGCTTGTGATTTCATATAGAACTTGTC
Organism: Lathyrus sativus; assembly: GCA_963859935.3. NCBI lineage: Eukaryota > Viridiplantae > Streptophyta > Magnoliopsida > Fabales > Fabaceae > Lathyrus > Lathyrus sativus. Next base: position 30,001,835 of record OZ012740.1, on the reverse strand, counting down.
AGCATGAAATTTGAAATATGCAAAATTTATCCTTAGCAAATTTTGAATCAAACATTTGGTTTCTAGTTATTTTAGGGACATGCAATAAATGGTTTAGGTGTAACACTGATTTTTACATGCATTTTGACTTAACATTGGTATTAACAATAGAGTGAGCTAACATGCTATGTCCATTACAAATTACTACATGCTTAGGTTCAATACATGACATTTTCATATGCAAATTAGATGCAATAAGATTTATGTGATGTGATGCATTTGAGTATGCAAACCAGGTCTGAGCTTAGATAAATAGATGAAGCTCTATATGTGCTAGTACTACTAGTGGCAAAGGTCTTCAAATCCCATATATTCATTCCTCTGAATCTTCTCAATCATATGTGATATTCCTACTCCACCTACACATGGTAAAATGAAAGTTTAAAATATAGAAACATTTGACATATCATTCTCTCAAGATAGAGATAATTAGTACTCACCTAGTGCAATTGCACTAACAAGAATTGTGAAGGATAACACAAAGATAATCAAAGAAGCTCTTTCAAAGATATTCACAAGCTTGTCAATGACTTTCTGTCCTATGTATGCTGCAACACTAGCCACAAGTGCAAGATACAAAGCTGCAAATCATCACGAAATATACATATTAGTTGAAAAGTATATAGTTGAATTTTATAACACAAATCTGAAACATGAAATTCAAATTTACCATAAGGAACCGGAAAACGATTCAAGAGAAAATATTGCGCAACTGATATAGATGCTGTGAATGTCATTCCTAATGTACATGTAGCACTTGCTACCTGCAAGATCATCAAATACTATAAAATAACTATAGATTTTCATCAATTCATGTAATCATAGAAAGAATATAGTAAAATTTACCTGAGGCGCAATTCCGAGTTCAATAAACAAAGGACCCATAACAAATCCAGCACCTACACCAAGAAGTCCACCCAATATTCCAGCTAGCAATGAACAGGAAAGTGATAGAATTAGAAGGTTTAAAGGCCAATGTGTGCCATGATCTTGCTTGGAAACTGTAATCTTCTTCCCTTGATATAGGCCTATTGCTTGGTACATTGAAACCCCTACAGTAACTGGTATCTATAAAAAATAAATAATTAATCCCTAAAGATTGTTACTAATTGTCAATTTGAGATTTTCAATATTTGACACAAAGTAAAAGAAAGAGTACAAAGTTACCTGTAACAAAGTAAGTATCCAGTATTTGATTGAACATGTAGCAGTATAATTCTGTCACAAATTTACCTTTTATTAATGAATCCGTAGTATTTCCACAGTAGAAAATCATGATTAGAAATTTACCTTGGCAATCTGCAAGAGAAGAACTGCAATCCAAACAAAACAAAGAAATCTAAATTCCTTCCACTGAATGTTGCTCACAATGGTACCCTGCATACATAATTGAATTTGTGTGTTAATGTTGGGAAATATTTTATTTCCATGTTTTATTTTTTCCGCTTGTTCTCCATATTTTTCTTTATTCTTCAAAAAAAAATTAATTGTAATAATTATATCTCTGTTATATATAAACTAGTTTGGAGGCCGAGGAATAAAATACAACTGCTTTTACCTATTACCTATTATCTTCGATATGATATCAAGAATATTAGGTTGAGGAAACATATTTTGATATTCAAAATTCTTCTCAAATTTTAGTTTAAAATCAAAGTTATGGGATGCGAAACAAGGTGACAGGTGTGTAACTGCTTATTATTACAATGATCTGTTGACTCTGTGGCAAAAGCTGATTCTCTATTATGATGACAATTGGAGGTGTACAGAAGACAATGTTCTATTTTTCAAGAGGCAAGAAAATGATCATGTATTCATGTTTCTCGTTGGGCTCAATAAAGACCTTGATGAGGTAAGAGGTAGAGTTTTAGGAAAAATATCATTGTCAACTCTTCGTGAAACTTTTGTAGAAATAAGAAGGGAGGAGGCACGACAAGGAATTATGATGGGCAAGACACCACAAAGCTCTGAATCTGAAGGCTCATCTTTGGCTACTAGGAACCTTGACGAGAAAAAAAGGTTAGACAAAGTTCCTTTGTGTGATCACTACAAGCGCGAATAGCATACGAGTGAAACTTGATGGAAGCTCAAAGGCAAACCTCCTAATTAGAAGAAGAAAGGTGGTAGTGCATTTCAGGTGGTCGTGGAACTTGTTGGAAGCTCAAAGGTAAACATCTTCTCCGACGTAGCTTTCACTCACTACAGAATAACTAGACAGACTGTACAAACTCCTCGAGTCTCCAACCTTTTCTTGCTCAATAGCAACAAAGGACAATTATGCATTTCTTAGTATCATTTCTAGTCATACTTGGATAGTACGTAGATTCATATGCTTGATCACAAGACAAGTGAATCTACTTTGTTCTCTTCATATAGTCCATGTGCAGGTAATCAAAAAATAAAAATCGCAGATGACTCTTTTTCAGCCATTGCAGGTAAATGGTCAGTTGTGTTGTCTTCATGTTAACTCTTAAAAATGTCATTCATGTACCTAACTTATCATGTAATTAAATATCCGTCAGTAAATTAGTCCAAAATATAAATTATCAAAATAATATTTTTCGATTTCGCTGTGTCTTTTAGGATTTAAACTCGGAGAACATGATTGGCAATGCTAAGTGAGACAGCCTATGTCCCATTAGTGGAATTCTAATGAAACCTTATAAAAATACAGAAAAATTTGAAATTTTTAAAGGACAATACTTAATTATTTAAAAACATACTGTTTCACATACATATGCTTCAAATATATTTTACAGAGTTTGACACCGTTAAGACTAGCGGCCTTGCCACATAGATAAAACATAAAATAAAAGTACAGAAAGGAAACCAAAAAGAAAGCATACCAAAAGGGACCTCCTAAGTCCAACAAGACTGACACTTATACTGACTGTAGTAGTAGGGATGTGATTAGCGTTTGACAAAACACTAACAGCTCCCAATCTAGATGTTATAGTAACACATCTCCACGTCACTTCATATCCTTTCCTTCTGAGTTGTCGGGAAGTACGCAAGATTCGAGCTCATCGTCTGATCGTCATAAAATAATCCAAAATGCAAAACAAAAATGACACAGGGCTAAGATTCATGTACAAGTTTAAAAGTGGGAATGAATGTGTAAAATAATAATATATATGGAAACCATATTTATACAAACAAGCGTATCTTATACCCACAATTACATATACTTTATTTATTCTAATGCATCCCTGAACTATATGCTGACTCAGGCCACTAAACGCTGTCAATGATATCTATCCCATTTACCAAGATCAGATATCACTAGACCACATGCCACCAACGTACTCCCAATTACCAAGAGCTACGCCACCTAACTTCACATGGAGCCTAGGTGTTATAAGTCGATCGTCCCTGAGAATTCAGGCCAAGAACCTTGTCTTGCCTAGCATGCATAGATAATAATCCCCGTCGGGATTGCAGGCGACTGATCAACCTCGTGCGTCCCATACCGCACGGCGGTGGACTTACACATTCCTTAATGCAAGTCTATATGATCACTCACTCATCTTGTGGCAACTCTTAGCCATAAGTATTAAGTTAATAATGGGGAATTATCGTATCAACTTTTCAAGTTATACTTATTATCTAGATACTTAGGTTGAGTACCAAATCCATCCAATGTCTTGCCATATTTGATCTTTGTCCTTACATAATAAGTTCAGTTTGTATAATGGGTAATTGTATGGTTAACTTCCCAGGTAAGAGAGGTGGACTGTAAACGGCATAGTCGACCAAGTCTTTCCTTAGCCAGAACCCAACCAAATATAACTACTCATTGTATCCAACTTTCCTTATGTTAATGGGGATCAATTACTTAATATCTAGCAATGTTTTTCTCTCATTAACCGATTATTTCCTTAATCTATCAATCACAATCATTCAAGTATAAATAAAATAAACAATTATAAAATTAACCGAATAATGCAAGCACAATACAATACCAAATTGTCAAAGATTATTCCTATGATAATTAATTAAGGCCGGCGTAACCTCGCCTAGTGATTTGTGAAAATCATTATTTGAGAATAGGCTCTCCTTAATTATTTATCGCTAGTAGGGCTTAGGTCACCACTACACACATATATATTAAGTTATTTTACGCTAACCGTCCCAATCGTATACGAAATCTTGCCCCCACCTTTTGTTGAGTGTTGTTGAAAGTCCACAAGTGTTGTCTTCGATCTTTGCCAAGAACCTAATTTACGATAACCGTTGGATTGTACGAAATTTATGAAATAATTAGAATATAATTTATGGTTAATTGAACATAATCCCGTTATAACTTGAAATATTTATTTATTTAAATATATCATAATAACCTCCAAAATAATTATTAAATTCAAATATAAATTATATTATACCTCCTTTTGAATTTGTTTGTTTTAGAAAATTGTCAAGAGTATATTTCTAATAACATTTAAATTATAATAAAATTTGGGCATTATAACGACTTAAAATGGTAAAATTTATTTTGGACTTTATAAGTTCAATATATCGACGTCTGAACGGAATTTGCATAGAAAATTTAAAATAACCTTTATATAAATAACATAATTAAAATAATATAATTAAAATAAAATGGACATTATAACGGCTTACCGATTACTTATGAAAATGATTTGGGCAGAACTTTGACGTATAAAACTCCCTTGAAACTTTAGAAGAACTTTTACCACAAAATACTCTAAAGGTTACGAACCGATATCGTGGGAACTTCGATAACTAAAACTAATATTGCTATATGAAGAAATTAGAGAAGGAAAGAAGTAAAGAAGTAAGAAAGATGATTTGTGAATGAATGAATGAAAATGGGGTGGAAGAGACCCCTATTTATACTAGTTGTAAAATATTAAAATAACATAATTTATCATCTTTTGCCCATACCTTCCAACTTTTCAACTCTTGCTAGTAAATATGTCTCTATCAAATATTTACTAATCTTTCATCAATAGTGCTTTAGGTGTTCTAGTATGACTTTGTGAAAATAATTTATGACAAAGGTATGGGAGCTTGATTTCATGACATAATATTATGTAGGATATTAATAGAAAATGAGATATATATTTCTTTTATAAAAAGTAAAATGTTAATAATATTAATAATAATAAAAATAGTAAAAAGGATAGTTATTTGATATTTTTATTGTCTTAAGATTATTTTATTTATTAATTGGTTTATAGAGTAAAATGATAATATTCAAATAAAATAAAATCAATTAATAATAACAAAACAAGAACAACAATAATGATAATAATAATATGAATAATTAATTAACTTAAAGTTAAGGGTTTTAAGTACCAATTTAAATTTCAAAGTTTAGTTTATAAAATGAAACGATGATATTCAAATTGAAGAATAAAAGTAATAAATATAAAAAGTAATTAATTAATAAATTAATTATTATAAGTGTTAGTTTCAACATTTAATTTTTAATAACTAGCATTGTTAAAATCTCAAATCTAACTAGATATATTATTTAGTGTATGGAAAAATTAGGATGTTACATTACCACCCCCCTTAAAAGAAATTTCGTCCTCGAAATTTAGCGTACCTAAAACATATGTGGATACTTCTGACGCATGTCTTCTTCTCTTTCCCAAGTAGAATCACCAGTTACATCATCCCACACGACTCTAACCAATGGTATTTGCTTTCCACGAAGTTCTTTAATACGATGATCTAAGATCTTGACAGGTATAGCCTCATATTCCAAATTATCTCTAAGTTCCACAGTTTCAGGCTCAATGACATGTGAAGGGTCCGGATAATACTTCCTCAGTTGTGATACATGAAATACATCATGAAGATTAGACAAGTTTGGCGGCAAAGCAATGTGATACGCTACAGGTCCAATCCGCCGTAGAATTTGAAAAGGCCCGATAAACCTTGGTGTTAACTTCCTAGTTTTGATTGCTCGTGCAATTCCCGCCCTAGGAGTTACCCTAATGAACACGTGATCTCCTGCCTCGAACTCCAAAGGTCTTCTCCTCTTATCATTATAACTCTTTTGACGGTCCTGTGCTGCCTTCATTTTTTCTCTAATAAGTTTAACCTGATCTGTCGTTTGTTGCACGAATTCTGAACCCAATATTTTATTTTCTCCAACCTCATACCAACATAAAGGTGTACGACACTTTCTTCCGTATAATGCTTCATATGGAGCCATGCCGATACTTGAGTGAAAACTATTGTTGTAAGTAAACTCAATCAATGGTAAGAACTCGTCCCAACTTCCTTTGTGTTCAAGAGCACAAGCTCTCAACAAATCCTCTAACGATTGAATCGTCCTCTCAGACTGGCCATCCGTTTGGGGATGATAAGCTGAACTTAACCTCAGTTTTGTTCCTAACTCTAAATGCAACTGATGCCGAAAATTTGATGTGAATCTGGGATCTCTATCACTGACTATACTTGAAGGTATTCCATGCAATCTAACAATCTCCTTTACATATACCTGAGCTAGTCTCTCTAATTTAAACGTCTGGTTGATGGGAATGAAATGTGCACTCTTTGTCAACCTATCAATGATCACCCAAATTGCATCATGTTGTTTCTGAGTCTTAGGCAAAGCGGTTACAAAATCCATGGCTATTCCGTCCCACTTCCACTCTGGAATATCTAAAGGTTGTAGCAATCCGGCTGGCTTCTGATGTTCAATCTTTGCCTTCTGACATACCAAGCAACTTTGAACATATTCTGCTATATGTCTCTTCATTCCAACCCACCAAAACATTTTCTTCAAGTCTTGATACATCTTTGTGGCTCCTGGATGAAAACTCAACTTACTTTTGTGGCCCTCTTCCAAAATCAACTTTTGAATATCCTGATTTTGAGGTACACACAACCTTTCTTTAAACCTTAGGATTCCATCACTCCTTATGTTAAACTCTCCATTTTGACCATTTCTTATATTTTCCTTTATGCTCACTAGACGGTCATCAAGTTGTTGTTCATCTTTGATCCATTTCAGAAATTCATTAGACACGACAATAGCGCCTATGAATATACTTCCTTCATTGTGATGTACTCCTAAGTTTAAATCCACGAATTTGTCAATCAACTCTTCTTCCTTCAACATCATTGCAGATACATGAAGTTTCTTTCGACTCAAAGCGTCTGCTACAACATTGGCCTTTCCGGGATGATATTGCAACTCAAAATCATAGTCCTTCAAGAATTCCATCCAGCGCCTTTGTCTCATGTTTAAATCTTTCTGATCAAATAAATGCTTCAGGCTTTTGTGATCACTTAACACAGTGAACTTTGATCCATAAAGATAATGCCTCCAAATCTTTAAGGCAAACACAATTGCCGCTAACTCTAGGTCGTGAGTTGGGTAGTTCCTCTCATGCACCTTCAATTGTCTTGATGCATAAGCTATCACTTTCCTTTCTTGCATCAACACACACCCAAGACCTTGATATGACGCATCACAATACACATCAAAATTTCCTAATGGGTCTGGTAAGATGAGTATTGGTGATGAAGTCAATCTTTCCTTTAGCTTCTGAAAACTTTCTTCACACTCTTTAGTCCATTCAAAGTTTTTACCTTTCCTCGTTAACTGAGTCATGGGCAAAGCGATCTTTGAAAATCCTTCAATGAACCTCCGATAATATCCAGCTAGTCCAAGAAAACTTCGAATCTCGCCAACATTCTTTGGACTCTCCCACTTTGTTATTGCTTCGACTTTACTTGGGTCTACTGCAATACCTTCTTTACTAATTACATGACCAAGAAATTGTACCTCCTTCAACCAAAATTCACATTTCGAGAATTTCGCGTACAATTGAAGGTCCTTTAATATCTGTAGCACAATTCTCAAATGTTCTCTGTGCTCTACCTCATTCTTGGAATAAATCAGAATGTCATCAATGAAAACTACAACAAATTGATCTAAGTATGACCTAAAGATCCTATTCATGTAATCCATGAATACTGCTGGAGCATTAGTCAAACCAAATGGCATAACTAAGTACTCATAGTGTCCATAACGGGATCTAAAAGCTGTTTTTGGAATATCATCTTCCTTCACCCTGATCTGATGATATCCAGACTTCAAGTCAATCTTTGAGAATACTGATGCTCCTTTTAACTGATCCATCAAGTCGTCGATTCTAGGCAAAGGATACTTGTTTTTCACAGTGGCTTTATTGAGTTGTCTGTAATCCACACAAAGTCTAGAAGAACCATCCTTCTTCTTCACAAACAAGATTGGAGCTCCCCATGGCGATACACTTGGTCTAATAAATTCTTTCTCTAACATCTCGTCTAATTGTTTCTTTAACTCCGCAAGCTCTGAGGGTGACATTCGATAAGGAGATATAGAAATTGGTCCAGTTCCTGGAACCAAGTCTATAGAAAATTCCACTTCCCTAACCGGTGGTAAACCTGGAACTTCTTCTGGAAAGACTTCCGGGAATTCACAGACTACGGGAAAATTTTCCACACTAGGGGTTTCTCCTACTGACATGGAGAATAGCATCATAAAACTTTGAGTGAGGGTTTCAGCTTTGCTGATTTCTCCACTATCTTCTCCAAATGTAAAAATTTTCTCCTTGCATCTCAAGTTGACATCGTTGGCTGATAACCAATCCATTCCTAAGATGACATCTAGGTCTTGTAGCGGGAGTACCACAAGATCTACTAAGAATCTTCTATTTTCTAAGATTATTGGACAGTCTACACAGACTGAATAAGTTACCATTCTTTCTCCCGAGGGAGTTGTGATAGTCAACTTATAATCGTGATCAACAATTTCGAATCCCAAAAATTCAGCACAAGAGGTAGATATAAAAGAATGTGTAGCTCCTGAATCGAATAAAACTGATACCAACTTATCTCCAATTAAACACATACCTTGAATTAACCCAGCTGACTTTGAGATCTCAGCTCCTCTAATTGTAAATACTCTTCCTGTGGTTGGCTTATTTTGATTCTGAGGTCTCTGACCAACACTTGGGCCTCCATTTCTTGCTCTCCCTATGTTGTTATTGTTTATTAGGCCGCTCCTCTGGCCTGTTGGTTGACTTTGTCCTTGGGGACAATCTTTGAGAAAGTGGCCTTTCTGACCACAGCGAAAACAAGTTCCAATATTTCTATTTGGACAATCTTTGTTAAGATGTGCCCCTCCACAGCTGTAACACTTGAACATTAACCTTCTAGAATCCTGGTTATGATAAGGTGTAGGCCTTTGATATGGCCTACCCCCTCGTTGGATTCTTCCTCCGTGGCCTCGGTTAAAGTGGCCCTTGTGATTGTTGTTTTGGGTTGATCCTCCTGATCCATATTGATTCTTCCTATTGTCAATCCCTTCCAACTCCAGACACCTTTCTACTAGCTCACCAAAGCGCATAATATGCAGAGGTAAAACTGCCCTCTGGATATCATATTTCAATCCATCTTGATACTTTTCACACATCCATTCTTCCCTTGGATGCAAGCGGTAAAACTCAGAATACTTTAGCAAGGATTCAAACTTCCTAGTATATTCTCCCACCGTCATCACACCTTGACGTAGATTCTGAAATTCTCTCTCCTTCTCTTTCCTACATAACTTTGGAAAATACTTCCCCAAAAATTCTTCTTTGAACAAGGTCCAATTGATTTCTCTTCCTTCCTCTTCCAATAATCTATACTTTCCTCTCCACCAAGCTTCAGCATCGCCTGTCAGCATGAATGTTGCATAACCAACCCTTCTATTCTCTCTACAGTGAGTGAAAGAAAATATCTTCTCCATTTCTTGCAACCATTTCTCAGCACCCTCCGGATTAAAGTCACCACCAAACTGTGGTGGTTTTCCTTTCAGAAACGAGTTCAATCCTGTATCCTCATGCACCATTTCCCTTTGTTGTTGCTGAAAGAGTTGATGATCTCGAGTGATTTGCAGGATTTGAGCATTTTGTTGTGTTTGAACTAACACAGCTGCAGCAAGTTCACGAACATCTCGAGTGTCAGCTTGAGAGTTCGTTCCAGTTTGGGAATGATCTTCTCGTCCAATGGGAATGGTAGGTGCTCCTTCAGGAGTAACTTCATCACTCGCATTCCTACGTATACCTCTAGTAGTGCCTCTAGCAGCACTCCTACCACGCCTCGCACCTCTGACGTTCTGAACCATAACTTCCTGAAAAGGAATAGTTATTAGGTTCAATCATTCACAAGACATAAAGAACATAACAATTATGTATATTTATATCCCAATGAATGATTCATCGATAAGGATTTTTATCAAGTCTCCCACAGGCAAGGGATAATTGTGTCTAAAATGTTGAATTAATATCTTAAATATAACTAGAATTCAGGAAAACATAATCAACATTTAATGTATAAACAAAAATGTATCAATTTATTTAATAACAACGATTACAAAAATCGTGACCATGTCTCATTCAAAAACCTCTACTTGTAAACCAAGCTAAGACTAATAGTGGTAAAACTATAATTATCATTATTGCTACGAAATCTTTACCTAATTCTTCATGCTTGATGATACCAATAACAAACAAAATAATGACAAGAAGAGTGATGAATAAAAGAAAGGATTTAGCCATTTGAAAGGTATAGATAAATATTTAGGAATTGATATGAAAATAATGGATGGGTGTGAAGTATTTATAAAGTGAATTTTGTGAAGTGTCCGTTACGTTACCGTTGGGTTTGTGACCGTTGGGGAGGAAAAATAAAGTGTGCTAAATAAGTTTCCTAGACCATTATACTAGAAGGCTCTCAAGATGAAGACTCAATGCACAGAAGAAAAGTTATCATCCAGTTTGGAATCCAACTTGATACAGTCAGTATAATTCTAGACACTTACGGTCCGAGCTGAATCGACCAGCTCTGATACCATTAAATGAGACAGCCTATGTCCCATTAGTGGAATTCTAATGAAACCTTATAAAAATACAGAAAAATTTGAAATTTTTAAAGGACAATACTTAATTATTTAAAAACATACTGTTTCACATACATATGCTTCAAATATATTTTACAGAGTTTGACACCGTTAAGACTAGCGGCCTTGCCACATAGATAAAACATAAAATAAAAGTACAGAAAGGAAACCAAAAAGAAAGCATACCAAAAGGGACCTCCTAAGTCCAACAAGACTGACACTTATACTGACTGTAGTAGTAGGGATGTGATTAGCGTTTGACAAAACACTAACAGCTCCCAATCTAGATGTTATAGTAACACATCTCCACGTCACTTCATATCCTTTCCTTCTGAGTTGTCGGGAAGTACGCAAGATTCGAGCTCATCGTCTGATCGTCATAAAATAATCCAAAATGCAAAACAAAAATGACACAGGGCTAAGATTCATGTACAAGTTTAAAAGTGGGAATGAATGTGTAAAATAATAATATATATGGAAACCATATTTATACAAACAAGCGTATCTTATACCCACAATTACATATACTTTATTTATTCTAATGCATCCCTGAACTATATGCTGACTCAGGCCACTAAACGCTGTCAATGATATCTATCCCATTTACCAAGATCAGATATCACTAGACCACATGCCACCAACGTACTCCCAATTACCAAGAGCTACGCCACCTAACTTCACATGGAGCCTAGGTGTTATAAGTCGATCGTCCCTGAGAATTCAGGCCAAGAACCTTGTCTTGCCTAGCATGCATAGATAATAATCCCCGTCGGGATTGCAGGCGACTGATCAACCTCGTGCGTCCCATACCGCACGGCGGTGGACTTACACATTCCTTAATGCAAGTCTATATGATCACTCACTCATCTTGTGGCAACTCTTAGCCATAAGTATTAAGTTAATAATGGGGAATTATCGTATCAACTTTTCAAGTTATACTTATTATCTAGATACTTAGGTTGAGTACCAAATCCATCCAATGTCTTGCCATATTTGATCTTTGTCCTTACATAATAAGTTCAGTTTGTATAATGGGTAATTGTATGGTTAACTTCCCAGGTAAGAGAGGTGGACTGTAAACGGCATAGTCGACCAAGTCTTTCCTTAGCCAGAACCCAACCAAATATAACTACTCATTGTATCCAACTTTCCTTATGTTAATGGGGATCAATTACTTAATATCTAGCAATGTTTTTCTCTCATTAACCGATTATTTCCTTAATCTATCAATCACAATCATTCAAGTATAAATAAAATAAACAATTATAAAATTAACCGAATAATGCAAGCACAATACAATACCAAATTGTCAAAGATTATTCCTATGATAATTAATTAAGGCCGGCGTAACCTCGCCTAGTGATTTGTGAAAATCATTATTTGAGAATAGGCTCTCCTTAATTATTTATCGCTAGTAGGGCTTAGGTCACCACTACACACATATATATTAAGTTATTTTACGCTAACCGTCCCAATCGTATACGAAATCTTGCCCCCACCTTTTGTTGAGTGTTGTTGAAAGTCCACAAGTGTTGTCTTCGATCTTTGCCAAGAACCTAATTTACGATAACCGTTGGATTGTACGAAATTTATGAAATAATTAGAATATAATTTATGGTTAATTGAACATAATCCCGTTATAACTTGAAATATTTATTTATTTAAATATATCATAATAACCTCCAAAATAATTATTAAATTCAAATATAAATTATATTATACCTCCTTTTGAATTTGTTTGTTTTAGAAAATTGTCAAGAGTATATTTCTAATAACATTTAAATTATAATAAAATTTGGGCATTATAACGACTTAAAATGGTAAAATTTATTTTGGACTTTATAAGTTCAATATATCGACGTCTGAACGGAATTTGCATAGAAAATTTAAAATAACCTTTATATAAATAACATAATTAAAATAATATAATTAAAATAAAATGGACATTATAACGGCTTACCGATTACTTATGAAAATGATTTGGGCAGAACTTTGACGTATAAAACTCCCTTGAAACTTTAGAAGAACTTTTACCACAAAATACTCTAAAGGTTACGAACCGATATCGTGGGAACTTCGATAACTAAAACTAATATTGCTATATGAAGAAATTAGAGAAGGAAAGAAGTAAAGAAGTAAGAAAGATGATTTGTGAATGAATGAATGAAAATGGGGTGGAAGAGACCCCTATTTATACTAGTTGTAAAATATTAAAATAACATAATTTATCATCTTTTGCCCATACCTTCCAACTTTTCAACTCTTGCTAGTAAATATGTCTCTATCAAATATTTACTAATCTTTCATCAATAGTGCTTTAGGTGTTCTAGTATGACTTTGTGAAAATAATTTATGACAAAGGTATGGGAGCTTGATTTCATGACATAATATTATGTAGGATATTAATAGAAAATGAGATATATATTTCTTTTATAAAAAGTAAAATGTTAATAATATTAATAATAATAAAAATAGTAAAAAGGATAGTTATTTGATATTTTTATTGTCTTAAGATTATTTTATTTATTAATTGGTTTATAGAGTAAAATGATAATATTCAAATAAAATAAAATCAATTAATAATAACAAAACAAGAACAACAATAATGATAATAATAATATGAATAATTAATTAACTTAAAGTTAAGGGTTTTAAGTACCAATTTAAATTTCAAAGTTTAGTTTATAAAATGAAACGATGATATTCAAATTGAAGAATAAAAGTAATAAATATAAAAAGTAATTAATTAATAAATTAATTATTATAAGTGTTAGTTTCAACATTTAATTTTTAATAACTAGCATTGTTAAAATCTCAAATCTAACTAGATATATTATTTAGTGTATGGAAAAATTAGGATGTTACACTAAGGAGAGTGGAAGACTCTACTACCTTGACATTGGATATGCATCACAGCTATCTTAAACAATAAGTTTCTGCTTTGAGATTTTTCTGTTTTGAATAATAAATATAACAACATTATGGTATGACATTTAAGATTAGGTCATCCTAGTTTTGTTACTTAAAAAACTTGCTTCCTAACTTATTTCATAATAAGAATTTTTCTTCATTTAAATGTGAAGCATGTGAGTTTGAAAAGCATCATCATTCTCAATTTTCAACACAGATTTATAAACCATCAAAACTTTTTTCTATTATTCACAATGATGTTTGAGACCCTAACCGTACAAGTACACTCTCTCTCAAAAAATGGTTTATCACATTTATAGATGACCATACAAGAGTATGTTGGGTGTACTTGTTAAAGGGGAAATCAGATGTTTGTTAGGTTGTATAATTTTTTTTTACAATGGTGCATAACCAATTTCAAACAAATATCCAAGTATTTAGAAGTTATAAAGGCATAGAATATTATTTTAACACTATCCTAGATAATTTTTTTTCTAAAAAATAGGATTGTACATCAAAGTTCATATCCTAATACTTCTAAAAGAAAATGGAGTTGTCGAAAGAAAAAATACACATTTATTGGAGGTTGCTAGAGCTATACTTTTTTGAATAAAATACAAAACTATTTGTGTGACGAAGCTGTTTTAACAACTGCATATTTAATTAACAAAATACCTTTTAAAATTCTCAATTTTCAAACTCCAATTAATGTCTTCAAAGAATTTTTCCTAGTACTCGCGTTTTAACTGATTTGATATTAAAAATCTTTGTTTGCATAGCCTTTGTTCATGAACATAAAAATATTGAAAAACTTGAGCCACATGCTATAAAATGTGTCTTTGTTGGATACTCTCCAACCCAAAAATGATATAAATGTTTAAATCCAAAAAACAAGAAATTTTTTTGTCACTATGGATGTTACATTGTTTGAAAATAAATATTTTTTTGATGACACTCATCTTCAAGGGGGCATGGTATAAATGAAGACTCGTTTCAAATCGAGGAGATGAGTTTTTTAAATAATTTATCTTTGTCTGTACCACAAAATTCTATGAGTTTTACATCTGCACTAGCAGAAAATGACCATGATTCTTTATCTGATCTTACTCCTCTAACAAGTAAGGAACTTTGTGAATATGAGCCTACATTTTCTCTTGTTGAAAACAATGAGAATCCCAAAAATGATGATAATGACGATCTAATTGAAATGCCACAAAATAATAAGTCACTTCAAGAAAACAAATTTGAATTAGGAAACAGGATTTGAAAAGGGAAGGTTTTTGAGAAAAAAACACCACTAAGGAAGGGACGAGTCCACATCTCAACACTGCTATGAATCTGAATTAGGGAATGATCAACTTCCTAAGAAAAGAAAATGCAAGTCTATCACTATTTATGAGAGTCATATTTTGTATCCTGATATAGATTATCTTGTTGCCATTAGAAAACCTGTTAGATCTTGCACTAAACACCTCATGTCCAATTTTATATCATATTCAAATTTATCTCCATCTATGTCTGCCTTCACCTCAAAATTGTCTAGTGTAGAAATTCCAAAAAGTTTATAGGTTTCTCTAGAAATTCCAAAGTGGATGGAATTTGTGCTTGATGAGGTAAAAACTCTTGAAAAGAATAAAACTTGGAGTGTTATGACACTACCATATGACAAGAAGACAATTGGATACAAATGGGTGTTTATTGTGAAGTATAATTCAGATGGGTCAATTGAAAGGTACAAGGCTCGATTTGTGGCTAAAGGCTTTACTCAGACCTATGATATACACTACTCAGAGACATTTTCTCATGTTGTAAAATTGAACACTTTAGAATTCTTTTATCTCTTGCTGCTAACCTGGATTGGCCCCTACATCAGTTAGATGTTAAGAATGTCTTTCTTAATGGTGATCTAGAAGACGAAGTATATATGGACATTCCTCCTGGATTTGAAAACAAATTTGGATCAAATGTATGAAAACTAAATAAGTCTTTGTATGGATTAAAGCAGTCCTCTAGAGTTTGGTTTGAAAAATTCACTCAGTCCATGAAGAAACAAGGGTAAATCCAAGGATAGACTGACCACACCTTCTTCAGAAAGTTCTCCCACGATGGAAAAGTTTTTTCCCTAATTGTTTATGTTAATGATATTTTCCTTACTAGAGACGATACAGTGGAAATGGTAAGAGTAAAAGAGAAGAGAAATTGACAGTAGACTTTAAAATCAAGGACTTGGAATTCATGGGATATTTTTTAAGTATGGAGGTTGCCCGGTCAAAGAATGGTATTGTGGTTTCACAACACAAATACATTTTAGACTTATTGAAAGAAACAGGAATGAGTGAATGTCGTTCTGTAGATACGCCTATTGATCCTAAAGCAAAACTTTGGAGAGAAGATAATGTTCATGTTGATACTGGAAGATATCAGAGATTGGTTGGGAAACTGATTTATTTGTCACACACCCGACCTGATATTTCTTTCTCAGTTAGTATGGTAAGTCAGTTTATGCATCCTCTTTTCGACGAACATCTTGAGGCAGTCTATAAGATACTGAAATATTTGAAAGGAAATCTTGAAAAAGATTTATTTTTTTAAAACAAAACTAGTGGAAAAAAAAAGTGTCTATCTTCACTAATCTTGATTGGGCAAGTTCAATCACCGATAAAAGATCAACTTTTGAATACTGTACCTATATTTGGGGTAATCTTGTGACATGGAGGAGCAAAAAACTAGGAGTTATAGCAAGAAGTAGTGCGAAAGCCAAATTCTGAGCTATGTCTCAAGGTATTTGTGAAGGATTATGGATCCTTAGAGTTCTAGAAGAACTTAAAATGAAAAATGAGCATCCATTAAAATTATACTCTGATAGTAAAGCTGCTATTAACATAGTTCATAACCTAGTTCAACATTTCAAAACCAAACATATTGAGATTGATCGACACTTCATAAAAGAGAAGTTAAATGCAAGAATCATATGTCTGTGACTTTAAACCAGCAAACTGCGGATATCCTGACCAAAAGTTTGACATAACCTACCTTTGAACATTTGATAAACAAGTTGTGCATGATAGATATTTATGAACCAACTTAAGGGAAGTGTTGGAAAATATTTTATTTTTCTGTTTTATTTTTTTCGTTTATTCTCCTTTATTTATTTATTTTTATTAAAAAGAAAATTAATTATAATAATTATATCTCCATTATATAAACCAGTTTGACAATGAGGAATAAAATACAAGAGGTTTTACCTATTATCTTCAATAATTACATTTAACAAGTGATTGGGTTATAAAGGAAAAAAACTATTAAAATATGCTTACTTGTGTACTTTCCTTTTGAGACTCATCATCTGGAGAGCTAGGAAGATACTTGTATTCAACATCTTCACTGCTAGTGGCTGAAAGAAAATGTCTTTTGACAGCCTCCTTTGATTCCAAAAGATTGAAGAAGAAAAAGTTAGAGATTATTTTTCATGTTGCACATGAAAATCACCTAAAGTATTAAAAGATGCAATATTTATGAACCTCTTTAAGTAAAGTTTCTTTTTTCCATGTGTCAAGACCCTTGAAAAAAGCCTTCACTGATGTAACTGCACATGCAATATAACAAATCAACCATGTCAGTTACTAAGTGACAAACTTGAAATAATTTTTCTTCTTCTATAAGTAGTTAGTTACCTATGAAGACTATAATTAGAAGAACAGTGATCATCCAATCTGCAAAAACTATACTTAAAACAATTCCAATACTAATACCAAGAGTTATTACAGGTTGATTTAAAAGCACCAAATTATAGTCAATCATTGGTATATCAAGTGTTGGATGCCTTAGTTTCAAATTGTAGAATACTGATGATATTGCAGCACCAGTAACCATACCTGAAAAATGCAAAGTAAATTCAAAGATCTATTGATTTTTGTGATGAACAAGTTTATATATAGATTCTTACATTTAGAAATAGCAGCAGCTGATTTTGCATCAAATCCAATGATCAATATTAGCATTGGCACAAAGATGCCACCACCACCAACTCCACCAACACTTCCAAATGAAGCTCCAAAGATTCCAATCAAGGTACCAACAATGATTTCCCATCCAAATTCTATATTCTATATTAACCATTCAAAACAATCAAATTCTATTTCAAAAGGAAATAATCATTATTCATTCTAATGGATGCAAACACAAAAACTTACTGGCCAAATATGTTCATAACCTAAGTGACTATTAGCTTTGAAATGATAATAGAAAGATTGTGCTTCATTTATTATCCATGATGATGATGATGATTCTTTATTTTTGATGGTTCTATTAGCACAAAAGATAAGAAGAACAAACAAAAGAATGAATGAAAACAAGATCACATTTCTCATGACTCTTCAATGATATGGAAAACTAGCTAGTATGGATAGAAGTAAACTTGTGGTTGAAAAATGTGAGAGGAAATGGAATTAATATGAAAAGTGGACAAAAAGTTGTCAAAAAGAAATCATCAATACGAAGTACTTCCTTCAGAATGAAGTATGCCAAAAAATGGTATGTCAAAAGTTGATATATCTTATTAAAAATTTAAATACATCAACTTTTTAGATATACACTTTTACTTATATGTTAGTGGAGAAAAATTAAATATAAAATTTTGTCTAAATTATATTATTGGTCCTTCTATTTTGTTTGATTTACGAAATTAATTTTTTTTTAAATTTAAATAGTTTTAATTCCTCTATTTAAAATTCAAACAATTGTAGTCCCCCTTTTAAATTTAGCTCATAGAAAACTGACAAAATTTTCATTTTTAAAATTATATTTTTATCTATAAAAGTCAATAATAGGTTTATATACAATGATTTATTATGTTTTACATGTAAATTGTCATTTAAAAAATGAAAACATTGTTAATTTTAAGTTCAAAAATATGAGAGGGGGATCCAAACTGTTTAAATTTAAAATAGAGGGACCAAAACTATAATTAAGCCTAAATAGTGTACATATTGTTAGAGATGGTAACCATTTTTTTGGTCATGAGAGGGTTCAGGGTCTTCATATCGGGTTGTATGAGCAAGTACAGAAGTGTGGGAGACACTACAAATTAACCTAAAACCTTAAGGTATTAGGTTTATGAGTCTTCCCACTTATAAAGTGTTCAACATTCACTTTTTCATTCGATGTGGGACTCATACTCACAACTGATATACCAACAATTTTCTCCTCAAAGGTGAGTTCATCCATTCTTATGGGTATCTTCCCCCTCTCAAATGGAATCTTTTCTCATCCATATTCACTTGCGCTGCCGTTGGATCAGAACACGCCACCTGAACAACCTTGTCAGAAAGATTTTCAATATAAGGAGCCGCAGTCGAACCAGACTCTGATACCACTACTGTGTCATGAGAGGGTTCGAGGATCATCGCATTAAATTTTTGGACCAGCCACACAAAAAGAGAGAGACGCCACATATTAACCCAAAACCTTACACTACTACAAATAACACTTTTTTATTTTATGAATCTTTCACCTCGAAATGTTAAAAATGAAAGTATAGTTTTTGGTAGTGTCATGCTAACAACCTTTTACCTCGGCTATCTATAAAATCGAGGGAATATATCTATAATTAGCACTATTTTATTTTTTATATAACCTATTATCGCGGTCTTTTATAAAAACCAAGGGAATATAAATATTAGGGATGTTTCGAATCTCAGTTACTTCATTTTTGTGTTTTACAATTGTTTAATTAGTATTTCTCGCTTGACACATTTCTAAATTCCATTTTTTCTTCATTTTTTTCTAAGTTAATTAGTAAAACTCAAAATCTTTGCTATCAATAAAAAAGATTACACCATAATACGATTGAAAAGGAAAGGAACAATTTCATTGATAATCAAAGAAGTAGGACAACAAATAACAAAAAAATAGGACAACTGATAACTATTCGACATATTCAAACTTCTGTCTCCACTCAACTTCAATCGTTAATCCTGCTTTTTTTATCCTTTAAGAGAAAAGTTCATAAAGAACTCTTACATATAGTATGAGGAAAGTTATTTCCTCTCGAGAGGTCATAACCATTTCATTAAGAAGTTAAAAATAGTAAGCAAAATATTAATTTTGACGTTGTGGATAAGGAGGTACAAAAGATGCTTGTCATTTGAAATAAGCGTCTCTAATTGTTTCTCTCTTCGACAGAGATTTGACATTAGAAGTTGATGCCAAACTCTTGCAATTGGGATGAGAGTAGCAAGACTGGTGATGTTATTGTAGTTGGCATAAATTAGGAGAAGGTGGTTTGAGAAGACATTGTTGAATCTATATTATTAAACATAATTGCCTTTCTCTTCAAACTTTATTGTCTGAGCAATAAGTGATGGAGTAATGGTGATAGGAAAGTCATATACAATGGTAATGAGCAATAAAAAATCATAAAATAGAAATATTTTAGTTTCTAAATATTAAGAAAAATTTATGTGATTAAACTTTTTAATAGCAAATCATCATATTATTTGATCAACTTTTATAATTAATTTTTTTAACAGCATCTTCTCCTCATGCTTCAAAGTCGTCTACTTCTGAAGTTTGTGTTTCTCCTCATGCCACTCCATCTTCTTTTTTCGTAGTAGGCAGAATTCACCATCTAATGCATCACTTCTCCATCCTTCCGCAGGTGTCAAGTTTCACCACTGCCACCTTCTGATGTAGATGTTGTTGGTCCAGTCTCACCTTCTGTCTCACCTCATACTGATGATGTTGCTGATCCAGTGCCACCTACGAAGGATGAGGCTGCTGCGAATGCTGATACAAAGACATTTGGAGGAGGTCTAATTGATTTGTCCTTGTTTCCTCTATATCCATACTATACTGCCATACATATCTGGGACAGAGAGGCATCATTAGTTGGATTCTTTATTTTTTTACGTTAATTTTAATTGAAAAATTTCTGACATTGACTATTTCTAACAAATTTCAAGAGTGTAATTCGCAAATGTTTCTAAACCACGAGAGGAAGATTGCAGCCTTGCCTCAACGGAATGAGGATTGATTGCAGTCAATTTTGTCCTTATCCGAGTTGAAGGACCTGCGCATGACCGGTTATACTATGGTCAACCATTGGATGCTTAATGCATTCATTGAGAGATGACACTCATAGACCTCGTTGTTTCATCTCCCGCATGGTGAGATGTCTATCACACTCGACAATGTTTTGTGTTTGCTACATCTTATGACCAGGGGGAGATTCCTAGGTCATGGAAGGATGACCAAACAGGAGGTACTTGAGATGATGGTAGAGTATCTTGGGACTGATACAGGGGAGGCGATAGAGGAGTTGAATAAGACCAGGGGTGCTCAGGTAGATTTGAATTCCTGAAAAAAGCTATATGAGGCTGAGATCCGGAGTGCGTAGTAGCCGAATGATGATGCTGAGCAGGTGACCCTCTATAGATTGCATGCATTGAGAGCATACCTGTTTTATTTGGTTAACACTATGATTTTTGTGGACAAGAATGACACCTATACAGACGTCGTCTACCTACTTCGTAGATTTCGAGCATATTCATGAGTACAATCGAAGGAGGCTTGTTTGGTTTCCTGTATTCAAAGTTGAGATATGGTTGTATATGGAAGACGAAGCAGGTCACAGGAAGCGTGACACTACTGACGGTAATAATTATTGGTCTTTGAATATTTTTTTTTTATATTTTCATTTCATATTTGCAAAGTCATTGTCGATGATTCGTGTGTTCCAAACTTTTCATTCTAAACTTGGATCCTCCAAAACTTTTCATGCATCTCTGGATTGAATAGTGTACCTAAGTATACTAAGGATATGCCGCGTGCTACTGCTTTTATGGCGCTCATAAAGAATCAGCCGACCGAGCCTTTCAGAATCTATCTTGATTGTTTGGTTGTTGAGGATATGCACTTCAACTGCTATGTTGATGACTATCAGACACGACCATTTGATGAGATAATGTTATATTCTGAATGGTTGACCTGTGGATCGCATCTCACAATCATCTGTCCGAGCGCGTTATATGATAGTTTGGCTACACTCAAACACCCTGTTGTCTCTGCTCCTAATGCCTTGACACGTAGATAGATAAATGACATGTTTGATGATTATGAGAGTCATCTGGTACCGGAGGAGGCACGGGCTACCATAACTGAGGGTGATTGGAGCTACGCGGAAGGGTACATCAGATGGTTCTTCAGGGTGTCATATTCGTACGTGGTGCATGTTGCTCTAGGAGATTCGTCGAGACCAGCTCATCAAGAGATACTAGAGAAGGAACAAATACAGCTAGATCATACTGATGATGTCTTGCCTAGGTATTGCTGCATAGTGGAGATTGTGCATGCAGACATTGACAAAGCTATCTTCCCTAATGCCTCTCATGTCAGACGGATCTTGTATGCCATCATGATGAAGGCACGGGGGACATTGTTGTACCGAAGACATCGCGGGAGGATATGGGAATTGTCAGACGAGGAGGTAAACGAGGTAGATGAGGTAGATGAGAGGCTGTGAGACACACATAGTAGTCTCTTAGTATATAGTAGTAGTATTATGGTCTGTAATTTATTTTGACGTTTTTACTACTTTATTTTGACGATCTTACTATATTAATCTGAATTGTAAGATATTTTTGACATTCATTGATATTTTATTTTTGTATGACATTTTTGGTCTATATGATATTATATATGTTAATTTTTTTATTGTACGGTATAGTTTAAATTTTCATCTGAATATGGAATATTTGTTCTGATATATTATGAAGATGTGTCTTCGAAATAGTCGCAGAAATGCATCTCCAATATAATTCAAATGTAAATGACTTTTAAGTAGAATGTATTTAATGTTTTAAATTGTTTCAAAGATACATCTTCAAAATATTTTAATGTTTATTAAAAAATTGATGCGTCTGAAAATATATATTAAAAAAGTTATAAATATTCAAATAATTTCATATGAAAGCTAAAAAGTATTAAAGGTAAATTAAAAAATTCTCTAATGAGATAATCATGTTGAGCCATATCATTTGGTAAAACTTCAAATTTATCTAATAAAAAATACATTGAGGAAAAGAATAGAGCAATAAAGTGCACCTAGAACAAATTTCTGTCCTACAAAATATACACGCCCTTCTAGATATATAACTTTACTGAACGTCACAAGATGCTATTTATGTATCAACCAAAAATTTAATACGACATTTATATTTGAAGACAGAAGCATTTGATCTTACAACCAAAGAATATTGCAATTTTTGCACCAATAAAAGAAATTAATCTTATAATATATTAAATCTGATACACTGGATTATATTACTGCACATAATATCCCATGTA
The DNA here is from genome assembly GCA_963859935.3 of Lathyrus sativus. NCBI lineage: Eukaryota > Viridiplantae > Streptophyta > Magnoliopsida > Fabales > Fabaceae > Lathyrus > Lathyrus sativus. Next base: position 29,978,629 of record OZ012740.1, on the reverse strand, counting down.
GATTGCAGATTATATTTGTCACATCAATTAAAATCTAATATATCATTTTTAGAATTGAATTTTTCAAGAAATTTACACAATTGTACTTGAACTTCTATTCTAAATATTATCTGTTACAAAAATCTTAATATTAAATATCTCACAAGAGTTAATTACAATTAGAGACAATTATCACTCTTTATATAATACAGTTTTTTCACCCTTCATCTCAAAATAATATTAAGTACACAATTTTGTTAATAACTACACTATTTTATTTTTATAAAGTCTAATATAAAAAATATAATAAATACTCTATTTTATTAAATTACAAAACATCGCAAAAAGAAACGATCATTCAAATATAAAAGATAAAATATCTTTTTTCGTCTCTTAACTTTAACTCGAGGTTCAATTTGATCCCTTAACTTTAAAGTGACAAGTTGGTCCTTTAACTTTTTTTTTTTATGATAAGTAAATTCATTAAAATGAGATTAAGGAAATCTCAAACCAACGAACTACAACCGCCAATAAACACGAAAAGAATTACAAGAAGTCGAACGAAAATTTAAACCAATCATACAACATACACTTCTTACTCTCCTCTTTACCTAAAATCAACAAATTCCACGAAGTAAGTTTAATTTCGTAGACAATCTCATCAACATCAATCATTGCGTTATTGAATATTATGTTATTTCTAGCCCTTCAGATAATCCAACAAGTAATGAACCAAATTGAATTAATCTTACTCGCTTGACAACGGCCTCTAAGACTCGAATACCATACCTTCGCATGGAGATTACAACAAGCTTCTGAAATGCTATCTATATTCACCCATTCACAGATCTTATTCCAAACCAAAGAAGATTTGATGCACAAGAAAAAAAAGGTGGGAAGCGTCCTCTAAATACCGTAAACATAACACACAAACCATGTCGTGGTCATTATCAATTACCCTTCTATCCAACAAGTTCAATCTTGTAGGCAGTCTATCAAGCGCCATCCTCCAACTGAAAATTTAAACTTTCCCCAGGATTACTGTCTCCCATAATATCTCCAAGTGGGTTGCACGATCAGCTTCAAGATCGTTTATAGAGGAAGAAGAAGTTAAGGCAGAATAAAATGAATTAACCTTAAACGACATTGAGTCGTGGAGCAACCACTGCCACTCATCGGACACGTTGTTAACTGAAAAATTTTCCATCATTTTACAGCAATCACTCCATTTTGGTTCTGGAAGAGAACCTGCATCATACATCGTTTCGCGCAATTTCCAGAGCCACTGCTCACCCTCCCACACTCCCATCTCGTAGACGGACGACGCCTTGCGACTACAATCCTGAAACATCCATTGGAATATGATTTTGAGCGGCGTATCACCGATCCAAATCGACTGCCAGAAAGCCACACCAGAACCGTCTCCAACAGAACATAACGTAAAGTTACAGAAGTTATCGTGAAGATCAGAAACTAAACTCGACAAAATATCCTTCAGCCAAAGAGAATCGGTCTTCAGACTGCCAACATCAAAATAAGTTTGCACCTTAATACTCAGATTACCGTGCCTATTTGAGAGGGTCTTCCTCGAAATTTCGTTTCCACTGCTTTGAAATCTCCAAAGCCATTTTTCCGGAAGAGCACAATTAAAACGACCTACGTGTTTAATTCCAAGGCCTCCGAATTCCTTCGGTTTGCAACTGAATTCCAAGATATCCAAGAAACGAAGCTTTTGCTTGAATTCCTAGCCTATAAGAACCGACGTTGGATTGCGATGATATCCTTCACTAATTTTTTGGAAGCCTTGAAGAAGGCCAAATGATGAATAAGAAGGTTAGCAAGAACCGAATTGATGAGATATACTCTACCTCCCATTGATAGATTCCTCTTAGACCAATTAGAAAGCTTTTTCCTCAAACATGACAGCACCAGATTCCAAAAAGAGCAGCGGCGATGATTAACACCAATAGTTAGGCCAAGGAAGCTAAACGAAAGACTTCCAGAATTACAGTGCAGGAATAATTCAACAACTTCAAGGAAATCGAACTCTACACCTATCCCATATAAACAACTTTTAGAGAAGTTTATTTTTAGGCCAGAGGTTAATTCAAATGCTCGCAAAATAGCCTTGAATGCCCAAATATTTGAAATTGAACCATATCCTATTAGCAACGTATCTTCGGCGAACTGAAGCATACTCACAGTCGTAGGTTGATCGTGGATTTTGAATTCAGACAACAAATTACCAATAGCCGCAGATCTCACCAAACTTGCCAAGCCCTCTGCAATGATGGCAAACAAGAACGGAGCTAGAGGGTCGCCCTGCTTCAGGCCCCTACCAGCTTTAAAGTCTTTCCGTTTATTAAAATCAACACATAGCTTTTGAACACGGAACCATAGATCCATTTTAACCAATTATTACCAAATCTCATCTTAACAAGAAAACCATCAAGATAAGACCAATCGACATAATCGTATGCTTTAGCAAAATCGACTTTAAAAAACAGACACTCCTTTTAAAACCTTTTAGCATAGTCTGCTATTTCACTAGCCAGAAGAACCCCATCGTAAATCTGCCGCCCTGGAATGAAAACAGGTTGAGAAGGGGAGATAAGTTTGTGAATAATAAATAGTGTTACATTTATCCTCCCGTCTGTTCCCGTTAGTCAAAGCTAGTAAATTGGTGTCACGTTTGTCCAAGTGACTTTTTTGTTATTGACGTGGATATAACATGTATTATAACAATCCAAGTGTATTTTAGCATGAATATACACACAGAGGTCACTAGAATATCTCGAGTTTCCTAACTCTAGAGTTTCATCCATAGACAGAGACATGTTTTGGAGATTTGTAGCTAATATTACACAACTTAACCTGTCACACAAGGACATTGACACAGATTTATCAAATGTCACGCTAAACTCAGAAATCATATTTATGGACAATAATAATTTCGGAAGAGGGCTCCCACAAATATCAGGAAATGTCGTGTTTTTGGATCTGCATCAAAATCCTTTGGCAGGATCCATTTCCCCTTTGTCTTGCCACAAAACAGGTAGAGAAAACAGTTTGGATTATTTGGACATTTCGTCCAATCTTTTAACTGGAAAAATTCCTAATTGTTGGGAGTATTGGAAGGGCTTATTTGTCCTTTTCATGGAGAGTAATATGCTGAATGGTGAACTTCCTCCATCCATGGACTCGTTTATTGATCTCATAATATTGGATTTGCATAACAACAACTTGTCTGGTAATTTTTCATTGGATCTTTCAAACTTTTAACAAATTTGGAATTCATTCATATTGGAGAAAACAATTTCTCTGGCCCTGTACCGGTGAAGACGTCACATGGTATGGAAGTGATAATATTAAGATCCAACCAGTTTGAATGCAACATTCCACCACAGCTGTGCAATATCTATTCACTGATACAATTGGATCTTTCACACAATAAGCTTTCAGGGCCTATTGCCAAATGCATAAATAAAATCACTGGCATGGGCGGAGCAATTTCAATCGATGATGAACCACCTGATTTCATGCTTGCCAAAATCCTATGTCTGTTTTGAGATGGAAACGAATTTAAAGAGAAGAGAATTGGGAACTTGATTGCCTTAATTCTGATTTCTGAAATTGAGAACGAGAAGGGAACAAGAAGGAAACAAGAAGATGAAGTTAACTTGTCAAGTCAGCTGCCACGTATTAACTATAAATGAACATTTGAGGTTAACTAACACTGAGGACTCAGGTGACAACATTTTAATAGTTAAATGACCAACTTACCACTTTTCAAAATTAAGGGACCAAACTGGTCCTCGAGATAAAGTTAAGGGACGAAAAGGGGTATTTTGTCAACTAACAAAAAAAAATCATATTAAATATTTAAAATTCTTACAAAATCTAATAATTACAATAATTTTATTAGTTGATCAATTTTCACAATTAATTTAAGTTTTATTTAGGAATTAATAAAATACAATTACACTTAAAATTTTAATCCAAAAATCATATGATCCAAAAACTTTATTATTATATACTATAGAAGAGTTAATCACAACTAAACACAATTATCACTCTTTATATAATTCAATCTTTTTACCTTACACCTAAAAATAATAATAAGTTCGCTATTTTCTTAATAACTACACTATTTCCTCTGTTTTTAGAGTCTAATATTTAAAAAATATAATAACTACACTATTTTGTTAAATTAAAAAACATTTAGCACAAAAATAAACGATCATTTAAAAATAAAAATAAAAAATTGATAGCTGACAAAAAAAAATATTAAATACATAAAATTCTTACAAAATTTAATAACCACAATAATTTTATTAGTTCATCAATTTTTGTAACTAATTTAAACTTTATTTACAAATTAATAAATACAAATTATAAAATAGAAATATTTTGGTTTCTAAATATAAAAAAAAATCATGTGATTAAATTTTTTAAAAGCAAATCATCATATTATTCTATCAACTTTTATAAGTAATTTGATTTATTTTTTAAGTTTTATAATTATAAAATTATAATGTATAATTTAAAAACACGATATATTAAGGGTTATATTAAGAGTTATTTTGTAAAAAATTCTAAGTTAAATTTCATAAAGAACTAAAGTTTAACAACACTTTTTTCTTCCTAATTCAATAATCACATTTTATCATAAAATAGAGTTTCAACAATAATGTCAAAATTATATAAATCATTTTGATTTTTCCTACAACAATCTCCGAATTTAATTTCTCCTACAATTTCTTGTTCTATTTATGAGATTCTTCAAACATTCTCCCTTAAAACATCCAAATCAACCAACCTGTTATTCTTGCTCTCGTATTTATCTTCATCATTACCTTCTTGTACTTAGCCCATGTGTACATCTCATATAAATAGGTTATATGTACCATCATCCTATAAATAAAATCATATTATTGCATCACATATTATGCAATCAAAATTAACAATATTGAAATCAAATATCACTAATCATTTTTTTCATACTTGCCAAAACGAGAATCTCCATAAAAGATTTTCTTTGTTAAGTCCAATTTTGCAATGCTATGATTAAGGGTGGTAAAAGGGTCTAGTGGATCGGATCTGTTTTGCTAGACTTTTTCGCAGGACAAACAAAATTTTAGGTCTACATTCTCTAATTTGGAAGCGCACATATTAACATTTTTTTCCTTCTACTTTTAGCCTTTAAATGTGCAGTGCCAGTAAGGCTGCCCTACCCTCATTTTTTTTGCAGAGCGCACCAAAATTTTAGGTCCGGACTGTTGCACCCTAAAATTTGACCAACTTATTTTACTGGATTTATGTTTCAAGAGCATTGTCATTTGCATAGTAGATAATGTCCATAGTTCAATCATTTGCATAGCATGGCATAAGCAAGTCATCCAACAAGGGATCAAGTGCCATTATTCTCTAAAGAGGCATATCAAAAGGGGTTTTATTCAAGCCTAAGTCTATTCAAGTCACCAGGAAAGGAATTGAAGCTTTGAGAAGTTAGAAGGTCAAGCAGTGAATTCCTCTCCTATCTGGGGGTGTGTTTGAGGATCATCAATGAGTCATGAGCTATGAACTGAGGGTATGGAATGTGTGCTAGCATCATGGAGGGCCTAGAGGGTCATTTTGAATATGAAGCAAGTCATTGGTTTGGTTACAAGAGCTACAGTTGAATGCAGTCAACTAGGGTTTCATCTGGGTCAACCCTAGGTCAACCTTAGGTCAACTGGGTGATTGAAGAGTATCAAGGTCAGCTTGGAGGTTGTGGAAGTCATGAATTGATATGGGGATATATGTGTGGTGTTGTGCCAAGGGGAAATCAAGAGGAATCAAGAAGAGGAGGGGTTATTAGATTAGGGTTTTAGTGTAAAAAACCCTAATTTAGGCTTAACTTCCAAGCCAGATAAGTCAAAATGCAAGTTTCAAATGGATTCTTGGCCAACATGAAATTTGTAGATCTTCTAAATACCTTTAATTTGAGTACTAGAAGTCTTCAAGGATATTTATATAACTCAAGTTATGGTTCTTGCAAGTTATGGGTCATCAGAGGACATTGAAATTTATCTGTGAAAGTCACTTGACTTCCAAGCAACTTTTTCCCATGAAAGAGTTTTCAAATGTATTCTTGGCCAACATGAAAGTTGTAGATCTTGATCTTAGCTTTAATTTTAGTACTATAAGTCCTCAAAAGGAGTTGTAGAACTCAAGTTATGGTCTTGGCAACTCAGGGGTATTTTGGGAAAGTTGAATTATAAGTCATTTTTCAACATGGATCCAAATCTCCATCTTCCACTCCTCAAATGAAAAAATGTTCAACATGATATGTGCTCAAAATGAGATTTTTAGGCTAGATAAGAGATCATGAGGACTTGGAAATGCTTGGAACTCAAAGTGGCAGAAATGACCAAATAAGGAAGGAATTAAGTCCATTAAAGTGACCTAATTTTGGGATTTTTCACTACATGGCCAAAACAACTCAAATGACATATCAAATTGCTTGGAAATATCATTTTAGAGACAATGGTATTGGTATTTTTTTCATTTGAAGTCATAATCATGGAATGACCATTTGTTACTTACATTATAAGTTACACATGCTAAACATACCAAGGAGTGAAATGCAAGGTAACTAACTATCCACACACATCCAATATCTCCTTAGAAGATAAATTGAACACAAGCCAAGTTGAATTGAGAGCTAAAACCAGAACTGATATGTTGATATCATCAAGTGAGAAATTTATGACATGAGAATTTCATAATCTCATTGGAGCCATCCAGAACATTCTAGAGGATTCTAACATCATCTATATATGTATTAGAACTGATCAGAAGAAAGGGTTGGTGAGAATTGAAGAAGAGAAAAGAGATTGAGTTTTCACACTTCTTGCTTGCATTTGAAATCGGTTACACTCATTCCACTACTTTCCATCCAGTTTCTTGATTTCAATTACTTCCATTGATGTTACTGAGTGATTACCAATCAAGATCCAAGTGAATTCGTGGCCAAATCGTGTTCTTGATCTCAGAATTTCAGACCTGCAACTCAGATTCGATTTCTACAATCCAGGCTATTTCAAGTGGTTATTTTGCATACAGAAGCTAGTTCATCATCCATTGATCGTGTCTGGAGCTTGCTAGAGCTTGATTTGAAGGTTTTATCCATCTGTTCTTCTCAAATTCTCAGGTTGGTAAATCTCACTCTACAACATAATTTAAGTAGTTTCTTCAGGATTTAGGTGGTTAGATAGTTTGCAAATGATCATTAGAAGCTTTTTGATAACAATTCGTGTGGATTAGAGACAAAAATTTAGGTTACCAATTTTCTGTTGATGGATCCTTCTTGATGGTTATGGAGATCTAAACTTAGTTAGATGGCTTAGAGGACTCAGGGGGAGGTGGTGAAGAGTTTGAGCATATTAATTTGATGAATGGTGAAAGTTGGTGTTGGACCAAATCTTGGATGTTAAATCGTGTTTAGAGCTAGGGTTTGTTTCATTGAATGCTGAGACTATAATTAGAATCAGGATGAAATTTAGGGTATGTCTGGGCTTTTAATTGTTGATTTTGATTGAGATATGATGGAGTTCATATGAGGAGAATCTGAGTTCATGAACTCTGCTTCAATGGAGGTTCTCCCTCCAGAAATTCAAGTTTGAAGACGATGATGTTAAAGCCGTAGGATCTCCCTTAGGACTTTGACCCAGAGCAAGATCGTGTGGCTGTGATTTGGTTTCATTTTGTGAAGAGGAGATTCTGAACATGAAACGAAGCGTTTCATTAAAACGCTAACCATGGGCTTAGGTTCAAAATGATACTCCCACCCCCATTTGAGAGGCCCATCCAGATTGCACGTGTTTTGGTTTCTATTTGCACCGAATGTTTGTTTGTTTATTTTTATTTTCTGATTACAAACATGGGCCTAGCGCGTAATGCTTTCAACACCCCCCCTGGCCCATTTGCATCTTTACGTTGTGTTTAATTGCTATTTGCCACATGTTTTTTTTTTCATTTTTCATTTTATTTGTTTCATTTCATTTAGCATCTTTGAAAATTCATATTAAATCCAAATATAGTCATTTTAACATGGGATTTTTTCCCTCATTTTAATAATTGTCTCAAGAAAATTATAAAAAAATAAAAATAGTATTTTAATCATTTTTCTATTTTTGGTGATTTTTTACATTTTTATAGCTTTTATCTCATTTTTGTTTGTACATATTATTTGGTGAATTTTGTTTAGTCATTTAAATTCATATTTTGATTCCATTCTTTTTATATTAGTTAGATTAGAACATCAAGTTCCCCCTGGATTTATTCCACATTTTTTTGGATTAATCTTGATTAGTTTTGATTAGAGAACATTAGGGTGATAGTTTTAGGGTTTAAACTCAACATAGGTGCATTATAACATTTTATTTTGGGGTTTTTAGCTTGAATTAGGTTATGGGACATATAGGGTATGTAGGGTAGATGTAGAAATCCCCTTATAATTAATCTTAGAATTTTAAATACTATTTTCTATTTTTAGTATATTTTACAAATGGAGTGTTTGTTTGGTGTTCCCACTTGGGGTGTATATCTGTTTGCTTGGGGTTTTTGGGCTTTTATTTGGGGTATGGGGCTTGGTTTGAGCTTGTGGAGCATGAAGACATTAAAAGAGAAGATTGAAGATGATGATCAAATGTTTGAAGCTTGAAGATTGTTTGGGCTTGGAGTTGAAGACATAGGAGATAGGAGATAGGTAAAGCCTTAGAATAGAACAAATTCCTTCATAAACATGGATAGCTTCCTCTGCTTCCATTCTTCTCAATGATTAAAAGTTCCTCCATGATATTCACATCCCTCATTTGGAGGGATAAATGGTTTTATCTAGGAGGTAGAACTTTGAGGGAAACAGTCTGCTACAATATCAACTGTTCATAGACTTCCTTTGGTTGTCAATAAACTGTTTGACATTCAATTTATTCTGCTAAATCAATTATTTGCTGGAGTGCTTGCCTTGAAGAAAGAAGCCTTTGAAGATAGAGATGAAGATCAAGGATTGACAAAGATGAAGATTATTCATGTTAAAACTGTGCAACTGTTAAAGCTAGGGTTTACTGCTGTTTGGAGCTATCCGCTGTCTGATGCTGTCAATTGGTTAAGATCCTGTGCTTGCTTAAGCTTGGTGATTTCTTGGAGATGGAAGCTTGTTGTAGCTTGGGTATCATTGGAGCTTGACTTTGGGGCTCATTGGGAGATTGTTGTTTATTAAGTGTCAGTGTTTGGTGTTTTCAAAGCTGATGCTGTAGTAGCTGGTGTGCTGTCAGAGCTGGGTTTTTGGGGTTTTATTTTCTTTGCTGTATTGTTTGTTATCTTTTCCCCTTAGGTTTGAAGTGAAGCCGGTTCACTTTGCTTATTGTTTTCTAGGTTCGAGGTTGAGTGGGACTCCCTTGCCTCGCTTGTACTGCTGCATTCATGCATTTTTACTGCTTTACTGTATATATGCTGTTTCTTTTCCGTTTATCCCCTAAAATCTCTGTTTCTCTCTGTGCAAGAGAGAGATATGACAGACATTAGGTGGTAACCCATGCATGACAACACTAGGGTAGTTTTGATTCCTATTTTAACCCCAGGTTTTAGAGTTCTTTCTCTTCTACCTCAAAACAATCAAAAACACAGTAATGAGATTTCAAACACAATAAAAGACAGTTCTTGCGTAAAAGGCTGTAAACCAATCAAAGAGTCATTTTTGTCCGCTTGGACCCATAATCAGGAGAAAACCTTTTTCAGAAGGATAAAAGATAAACAGATGAATATGTGTCTTCCGTAGCCCGAACTATGTTTGCTCTGATTTGTCATGCTGTATGAAAGTACGTAGGCATAGGATGCGATATCCTAGCGAGCAACCTTCCCCTCCTTTCCCGTAGGTAGGCGAACTACGTTAACTCTGATTTCTCGTTTCAGACGGGAATACATAGGCATAAAGTGCGATACTTTGCCGAGTCATTTCATTTTATTTTAACCCCAGACCTGTAGAATAGATAGAATAACAATCCGTACCAGAAAACAAGCGTGGATCCCGTCGAGTACGACGGACGTGAGGGGTGCTAATACCTTCCCCTTGCGTAATCGACTCCCGAATCCAGGATTTGGTTGCGATGACCATTCCTTTCCCGTCTTTGCAGTAGGTTTACTTCGAGCGTTTCCTTTCCCTCCGTTGGGATAAATAACGCACGGTGGCGAATCTTCTGTTCAGCCGGCGCCGATTTTCGCAGTAGCGACGCGGACTCTCAACACTGCCCACCTCGTCCTGCTTTTTGAGGGTTTTGCGTAAAGGTTCTAAACGAGGAAGGCATGTATGTTTTCGATCCTTAGCTAGAACACCATACAAGCATGACAACCACACAATCTACCATGTCAATTTTTTTTACATATGAAGAATACATTGTTATTGATTTTGATTGTCTTGTTTTGGATGATATTGACATGACTAAGATTTTGGAGAAATGCATGATGTTAGTTCAAAGTTATGGAGAGATATGTAATGATTTCATGAGAAGATTATTTGGTCAGATGGATGAAGATGAAACAGAGAGAAAAATGATAACTTCGTTTTCCTGAGCTTCTAGAAGAAGAGAGTGAAATACATAGCTTTGAGTTTTTTACAGAAATTAGGGTAGCCAATAATTTGGGAAAAATGTTCCTTTGGCAATTACATATTAATGAGTTTCCATTTTCAAATAATATATTAGTTAACCAATTTCCATGTTGTCCTAAAATAAATCCTAATTGAAAATAATGTGGCCATCTAGTAAGTATTTATTTCGTCCGAGAATCATAAATGGAAGAGGAACGACAGTGATTGAGGATTCCTTCTTCTGATATGGTGGAGTGAAAGGGGTCTGCAAAGTTAGCACTTCAACACTCAAGTCAATATGTGAAGAAAAATAATGTAGTGAAATTGAATTTGAAATTTCTTACTTCAATTTGGCACCTTATATATATATACATACATATATATATATATATATATATATATATATATATATATATATATATATATATATATATATATATATATATATATATATATATATATATATATATATATATATATATATATATATATATATATATATATATATATATATATATATATATATATATATATATATATATATATATATATATATATATATATATATATATATATATATATATATATATATATATATATATATATATATATATATATATATATATATATATATATATATATATATATATATATATATATATATATATATATATATATATTGTTTTGGCCTGGGCCCCGGCTTGACCGGGCAGGCCCAGCCCAATGATACTCAGTTAGGCCCAATTCAACTTGGGCTACATCCGTCGAGCACATGATTCCCGCCGGGCAGACGATGGTCCCTCCGCGGGCAGAACCTTCTCCCTTGTCGAGCAGAACAACGTGTCCTTCACACGTTCTCCACGTGCTCCCCTCCGCGGGGACACATCATCAACCAACTGGCCTCCTCCGAAAGAGCAGGTCAACTCACTCTCTAGGGTTCACGGAGCAGTTGAACTAGGGCGAAGACCACGTTCTGGTCTTCACTACGCCACGTAAGCCCTAGCAGTCACCTGGGTTGGATCTGGCAATCCAGCCCAACACAAGTGACCGTTGGCTCAACGCTGGGGTCTCTCTATAAATACCCTCTTCCCCAAGAGGGTCAGGTATTCTCTTCTTACCCTTTTTCTGTATTTGCTGTCACCCTGTCCAAACTCTTACTTTGGCATCAGAGTCTCTTGCAGGTACACCCCTCATCTCCTTTTATACACAGGTGAACAGGCAGCAGCTCAACGGCGTGTGACAAGTCTTTGGTCCCCTTCTGATCAGGCCAGATCAGTGGCGTCGTCTATGGGAACATAAAACTTCCTCATTCCTCCGAGAAGAGAACCAAAGTTTCATCAATATTTCACGATCATGTCTAACCCACACCACAACGATGTCGTTCACGACCTCATCCTCGCTCCCGCCGCAAACGGTGGCAAGCAAACAGAGGCATCCCAACCTCCGAAGACCGACGAGAGGGACGGCCAGACTGCCTCTCCCTCGTCCGAAGAAGAGGCACACCAAACTGTTCTTCGACCAAGAAGCTCGGCAGTGTTACAGCTCATCCCTGTCCCGGCCGGAGCAGACCCGACGGTGGCCGCCCTCTTCGCGACCATCAACCAAACAAATCAGCTTCTGTTTCAACAGAATGCACAGATTGGCGCACTAGAGTACAAAGCCCCGTTGAGGTCCCCCCGCGGGAAGACCAGGAAGGAAACTCGAGGAATCCGTCCCCTCGTCCCAGAAATCGTCGACCTCGGCTAGAGAGGCCTCAACCCGAAGTAGTACGGGAACGAACCAGGTCGCCCAGGAGACAAGTCCGGGAGCAACGGTCGGCCAGGGTGGATCCCCCGGCCAGACCTCCGCGGGTCGAAGCCCCGGTCAGGCGGCCGAGGGCACAAAATCAAGCGTCTCCACCACCAGTGCCAACACCCCTTCAGTCGCCAATTCTCAGTGACGAGGACGACTACAGGACTCCCCTGTCTCAGGAGATCATGGCGGCTCTCATCCCCCACGGAATAGAGAAGCCCCCAGAACTCTCGATGTATGACGGTACCTCCGATCCAGACGACCACCTGGAGGATATCGAGGCCATGCTCGATTACCGAAATGTCCGAGGAGCTATCAAGTTCAGACTCTTCTCGACGGTGCTGAGGAAGGGTGCCATGATGTGGTACAAAAGTCTGGAGCCGGAATCCGTCACGTCGTGGAGGGTCCTGAAGGACCTCTTTTCAAGACACTTCACAGCATCTCGGCGTCACTCGAAGACAGAGGTTGCGCTGGGTGCCATAATCCAGGCCCCCGATGAACCCCTCCGGAAGTACATCGAAAGGTTCACCCGGGAGGCAGTACAGGTAACGACATCGGACGAGATAAAAATAGTAGGCCAATAAAATCCTGACTGAAGGACTTTAGTAGCCGTTCTTGCCCCATTGCAATGTTCGCCGTAAGGCGAGTTGTGACAATACCAAAGAATGCTTTGCGATTCATCGCTAGTAACACACCTCTTCAAAAGATTGTCACCACCCAATTTAAACAAGTACGGGTCATCCCACACGTAATATTTAGCATCCGAGAGAAATTTTCTCTTTTGGTTCAAAGTTAGGTCGGGAGGCACCAAACCACTAGCCTTATGGTTCGCAAAATCCGCAAACCACGGTCTAACTTAAACTTTGAAAAGTTTTTCATCGGGAAACTCCTCCCAGATTTCCTTCTCGGAAGCAGTAACCTCCACATTAACTAAGCGAGATAAATGATCCGCCATCAAATTTTCCGATCCTTTCTTGTCTTTGATTTCAACATCAAATTCTTGTAACAAGAGGATCCAACGGATGAGCCTTTGCTTCGAGTCCGGTTTGGTGAGCAAATATTTAGTCACCGAGTGGTCGGTATACACTATGACCTTGGAACCAATAAGATAGGACCTAAACTTTTCAAGCGCATACACTATCGCAAGTAATTCTTTTTTAGTGGTGGCATAGTTAACTTGAGCCTCATTAAGAACTTTACTCGCATAGTGTATCACATGAAATTTTTTCTCCTTTCGTTGGCCTAATACCGCTCCGATTGCATAGTCGCTCGCATCACACGTGAGCTCAAAATTTAAATTCCAATTTGGAGCGACTATAATTGAAGCGGTAACCAATTTTTCCTTCAAAATTTCAAAAGCTTGTAAACAATCATCGGTTAGAAGAAATACCTGATCCTTAGCTAGCAAGTTACTCAAAGGCCTAGCTACCTTTGAGAAGTCTTTGATAAAGCGCCGATAGAAACCGGCGTGCCCTAGAAAACTCCGAATTCCCTTCAAATTCACCGGAGGAGGCAACTTTTCAATTACTTCAACTTTAGCACGATCAACTTCAAGTCCTCTTGAAGAGACTTTATGGCCAAGCACTATCCCCTAGGTCACCATGAAGTGGCACTTCTCCCAATTAAGAACAAGATTTGTCTTCACGCATCTTTCAAGAATCGTTTCCAAGTTGTCCAAGCATAGACCAAAAGAACCACCAAATACGGAGATATCATCCATAAAGGCTTCCATTGTTTTCTCGATAAGGTCGACAAAAATAGCTTGCACACATCGTTGGAAAGTTGTTGGTGCATTGCACAACCCAAAGGGCGTTTTTCGGTATGCGAAAATTCCAAAAGGACATGTGAAAGCCGTCTTTTCATGATCGGTCGGGTCAACCGCAATTTGGTTATACATGGAATAGCCATCTAAAAAACAATAGTATTGTTGCCCGAAAAGTCTTTCTAGCATTTGATCCATCAACGGGAGCGGAGAGTGATCTTTTTGAGTTGCGGTATTCAACCGCCTATAATCAATGCACATACGCCACCCCGTTGCCACTTTTGTCGGGATCAACTCATTTTTTTCATTTCGAATCACGGTAATTCCACCTTTCTTCGGGACCACATGTACAAGACTAACCCATGGACTATCCGAAATCTGGTAAACCATTCTCGCATCCAACAACTTAACAACCTCCTTTCTAACAACTTCCTTCATAGTAGGATTTAAGCGGCGTTGAGGTTGAGTTACTGGCTTAAAATCCTCTTCCATTAAGATCTTGTGCATGCAATAGGAAGGACTAATTCCTTTGAGATCGGAAATAGTCCAACCAATGGCTTCTTGATTCTTTTTCAAAACATCGATCAAACGGGATTCTTCATTCTTTGAGAAAAGATTGCTTATGATAACCGGCTTTACTTCGGTCTCGTCGAGGAATGCATACTTTAAATTAGAAGGTAGCATTTTTAATTCAATCAGCGATTTTTCTTCATTAACCTCCTTCTTCAATACTTCTTCCTCAACTTCCCACGGATGTAACTCTTTAAGACTATCAAGTTCCCTTAGACATTCATCAAGAGCTTTCTCTTCTTCGATTATGAAAACTTCAAAGGAGTCATCAAGAGCTAACTCCATAGGAGATATCTCATGAATATGTTTAGAAACTTCAAAAGTTGCCTCTTCGATCACATCAATTCGAAAGCTATCACGACTATCCTTTGAATGCTTCATGGCTTCGAATAAATCAAAAGTAACTTCTTCATTTTGGACCCTTACTTTCATCAAACCGTCGTCAACTTCAATCATTATGCGTGCGGTTTTCATGAACGATCGGCCAAGAATAAGCGGAGCATCATCATCCTCTTCCATATCAATCACAATGAAATCAACCAGGAAGAAGAATTTGTCAACTTTGACCAATACGTCTTGGGCTAACCCATAAGGATGGGTAGTCGACTTATCGGCCAATTTCAAAGTCATCCGGATGGCTTTCATTTCAATGTTGCCAAGCCTCTTCAAAATAGACAATGGTATTAGATTAATGCTTGACCCCAAATCAATTAGCCTTTTTCCTACATAGACATCACCAATTGTAACCGGCAAAGTAACTCGTCCCGGGTCAACCTCTTTTCTCGGAAGCTTCCGTTGAATTATTGCACTACAACTAGCATCTAGGACAATTGTCTCTGGTTCCGTGTACCTTCGCTTTTTAGTAAGTATGTCTTTCATGAATTTCGCATACTTAAGCATTTGCTCTAATGCTTCGGCAAACAGAATGTTCACTTGAAGTTGTTTGAATATATCCATGAACTGGACGTAATGCCGTTCATTCTCCCTCTTAGATGGAACATGCAGATAAGGAAGGTTTTGGATTGGAGTAGCGCCCACTACCTCCTTTCCTTTAGAGACTCTAGAATTCCTCTCTCTTTTCTTTTTTACTCCCTCCACCTTCGCTTCTTCACTCTTATTTTTTTCAACTTCCACACTTTCTTTATTTTCTACTTCACCATTCTTTTCATCCTTTTCAACTTCAACCATCTTTTCATTCTTTTTAACTTCTTCCTCACTCCACTCCCCAACTTCACCATCAATTCTATCATCTATTTTTTTCTCCTCATCTTTTTTCTCATCCTCTCTTTTTTCACTTTCACTAATCAACTCCCTTCCACTTCTCGTCGTTATCGCTTTACAATGCTTTTTTGGATTCGTTTGTGTGTTCGTCGAAAAAGATGGTCCGGGTTGTTGTTCCGCTAGTTGTTTAGCAAGTTGAACGACTTGAGTTTCGAGATTTTTAATTGCCACATCGTTGCTCTTTTGATTAGCCAATGACAATTGCATAAATTGTGTCAATGTCTCTTTTAACTTTGAAGTCACAACCGGCAATTGTTGAGGTTGGTAAGGATTTTGATGGCTAGAAGTACCACCCACATAACCTTGGTTATGGTGATAGTTAGCCCTTGGTTGGAACCCTTGATTCCCTTGATAGTGTTGTTGTTGTTGATTTTGAGGATGTTATTGATACGGTTGTTGTTGTTGTCGCCTCGGTTGGTAGTTTCGTTGGTTCACCGTGTAATTCACCTCTTCGAACCCGAGAGGTGGACAAAACCCGGTATCATGTTCACCCTTGCAAAGCTCACAACAAGCTATTTGTTTAGCTTTTGATGGTTCTTTCAACTCTTTTATTTGTTGAGTTAAGAGTTCAACTTGTTGTGAAATGAGTTTATTTTGTGCAAGAATAACATCGTTTGTCCCAAGTTCAAGCACTCCCGGTTTCTTTAAAGTGTTGCCTCTACTTTGACTTTGAAGGTCATTTAGAGCCATACGGTTAATGATATTCGTAGCTTCGTCAGTGCTTTTAGACAACAAGGAACCACCCGAGGTGGCATCCAATAAAGTCTTGCAATTAGGTTGAAGGCCGTTTTTGAAAATGTGGATTTGCGTCAATTCGTCAAAACCATGGCCTTTGCACTTTCGAAGCATGAATTTAAATCTTTCCCATGCCTTATTCAATGATTCGTTAGCTCCTTGCAAAAACACGGAGATATCCGTTATGGATTCCATGAACCGGTTGTGGGAGAAAAACCTTTCAATGAACTTCTCTTTCAACACGTTCCAATCTGTCATGACTGCAGGTGTTTGATCCAAGTACCAATCTTTGGCTTTGCCGAGCAAAGCGTGAGGAAAAAGTCTTTTGAGCAACGGTAGCTCTTGAGCTTGATCAACTCCGGCCGCCAATGTTATCTCGTAAAATTTGGTGAGAAAAGTAAAGGGGTCTTCATGGTCCATTTCGGTGAATGGACTTCCATATAGTAAGTTAAGAGTTCTTGTCTACATCTCGATTTGCCTTCCCGTGTGGTTGGCAAACTGAGCAGTATTTCTCGGACTGTTGACACATGGTGTGGAAACGGGCGGTGGTGGTGGTGGATCCATGATAGGTGTGAAAGGTGGTGGTGGTGTTGTAAAAGAACCTTCTCCTTGTTCTTGTCGTTGTCTAGCTTATTGCCTCCTCCGTCTCGTTCTGCTATTCAGTCTCCTTGCGGTTCTTTCGATCTCGGGATCAAAAAGAATTTGGTCCTCAGGAACCTGCCCTCGCATAAAACGAAAGTTGCACGCTAAACCAAACAAATTAACAAGCACAAGTCAAAAATTCAGAAGTTAAAAATTCAGCAACTATTGCGATGCTCGCAGTATCAATTCACATTCCCCGACAACGGCGCCATTTTGGTGGAAACAAGGATAGAGTATCAGGTTTTGTTATCGTCCTCAGGGAATATGTGATATTACCGCCGTTCGACAGTTGTTAAGTTCTTAACTTATAGTAACAAGGGGGGTTTTGGTTTTTTTTTACGGTAGCTTGCATAAAAAGTAAGAAATTGCAGTAAAAGTCTAGGTTTTACGATTTGAGAAAGATTGTCAAAGTTAGGGTTCGACGATCACTTTGCATGTATATGTTCGATCAAACAAAACTCATAAAATCCATTAGATGATAAACACATTCACAATATCCTCCCAATGTGATTATTTCTAACACACATTGTGGGTTTTTCCCATTTTGATCCATTGTTGATTTCTCACATAATCTATCAAAATGACAACTTTTAGGTTTGACATTTTAGTGAACAAACACATTCAAAACTATCTCTAGCTCAAGAACATAGATGGATGAAAACCTAGCTAAAGAGTTGGAAAGCACCTTTCAATAATAAACCAACACAGAGAGTTATCAATAAAACAAGGTTTTCACCATACATTCATCATCAAAGAGTTTACAAATGAAGATCAACCCATATACACACAAAGTTTATGATCATCTGCATCTATCCTTGACAAAATGAGGTATTTAGCCACTCATTTCCATGATAGCTTGCACAAGAAGTTTCAGGATAAGGTTGATCAACATTCGAGTCGAAGAATTGAGATTGGATGGGAATGCACCTTCTTTTTGGAAAATATCATCAAGAGATGAAGAATAATGAGAAAATGGGTTTCTAGGTCACAAAAATCACTTTGGAGCAAAAATAAAAGAAAGAAGATGAAAAAGATATTTTTTTACAAAAAGTAGCCCATGCTACGTATAGAAAAAGTGTTGTGTTGTCATGCTCGCTAGGCGAGAAGAATGGTTCGCCTAGCGAGTCCTTCGCTGCTTCACTCGCTCCAGCGAGTTTTGTCTTTTGGCCACTGGAAGTGCTCGCTACTTACTCGCTGGAGATTCGCCTAGCGAGCAGTTCGCTACCTCCCTCGCTCCAGCTAGATTTGATCTTTTTGATTTTGTCCAAGTCTGGAAGTGTTTGCTAGCAGCTCGCTGTGTGCTCGCATAGCAAACACTTCGCTACCTCACTCGCCAGTGATTCGCCTAGCGAGCTTGCTTTTGCTTGCCTTCTTTCTTGATTCCTTTGTCATCTTTCTTGTATCTTCAATTTCTACTCTTTCATGCCTAATTACTGCACAATATCACACAAATTAAAGGTACCAAGATTATTTCACATAATATTGCAAATCAACAAAAGCAAGGGCGATTTTTGGACACTTTCTCGACAAAAAGGAGTGAAAGATGCCCACATCTGATAGCTCAAATAAGCAAAATTGGGCATCTAACAACTACCAATACCATAAATGCTAACTTCATGAGATTCTAAGAAAACTTACCCACTGAAAAATTATTGTTCTTTCACTATGATTTTGATAATAATACACAAATTTTTTTAGTACAATCACAATTGAAGATAATGTTGAAAATAAAGATCTCGAGTCTAAATCTTCATTGACTGTACATAGCATCTGACATCAAATTCTGCAAAATCTTCACTCGACTCTGACTTCAATCTTTCTTTAGCCTTGAACTGTCTAAAGATGATAAAAACTCCAACTTCATTTGTAGAAGCTTCCACACAGCTCTATCGAAGTAATATTGGAGACAAGAACCTCATTTTTTTCTGCTGGATTGTCGATTCTAGCCATAACACCATACGAAGATGCCAACCCCTTGAAATATTAAAATTCTTTCACAAAGCGTTTATCAAAAAATGAACCTCCTCACAAAGATATTACACCCTAAGAAGAGAAACTAATCCAAAAAACAATCGAAGATGTAAGGGTTTGAAGAAGAAAATAGATTTCAGTTGCAAGTTCAAAATCCATTTTGAAAGTTTGATAGAAAATGTTTGTTGTGAGTTCTAAATCATAGAGATGATATGTGTGTTTTTAGTCGGATTTGGAAAAATAATTTATATATGTGTTTGAGATAAGTCACAAAAAATGAGAGAAAATGTCCATTTGTTTTGAGTCAAGAGCAAATGGTATGAGTTGAGTCAAGACAGTGAATGATTTGAATCAAGATCCAATAAATAAGAAAATCTGCTCCATGACTCAAATCGAACTTTTTTTAATGATTCGAGTCACCTAGATATGTGGTTCAAATCAAGGTTATATAACTAAAATCCAAAATTTACTGCCAGACCTTGATCCGAGTCAAGCATCTTCATGATTCGAATCAAACCTCTCTGATTCAAGTCATGCTTTGATGTGATTCGAATCAGACTCACAAAAGCAAAATCCCATTTTTTAGAACCATGTTTGACTTTAGTAAGACAATTTTGTGATTTAAATCAGACTTACAGAAGCAAAATCCTAATTTCTCGTAATTATTTTGATTCGACTCATCCATTCTCGTGTTTAAGATCACACTTCAATAATTTCAAATTTTAAGAAAATTGAAGTTTTATTCTGAATCAACACTTGACACGACTTAAACCATTCTCATATGATTTTTTTGATCGAAACCTCTGACTTTTGAATAAAAACATATTGTGTTGACCTTAATCAAATAATTCGATTTATGTGTGCGTAAAAACGATTAAGCACTCAACCCTAAAATGCACAACTATGTGAAGAGACTCAATTATGACAATTAAACTAAAAAGTAAATTGACAAGCAACAAAACATAAACCACCATACAGGAATCAATTTCAAACTAAATCTTATGTCACCCTCTATCTTTAGCTATTTCTATAGCTCTCATGACTGCACTAAACTCAACAAGAATGGATGAGCCCTAAGAGACTTACTCTACAAAATACAAAACAAAGTCTCCATTGTAGTCCCAAGAAATGCCACTGCAGCTAGAAATGGAAAATGAATGTGTAGGAACCATCAAGTAGTTGCATTTTAACCAATATACAAGGTTTCGATATTACCTTACCTATTTGATTGAAGGAGCACGAGGGTGGGTGCGTGTGTGTAGACATCAGAATTTTTTATCAAACTAAAATCAGTCATAGAAGTAGAAGAACTTAAAGATCAGTTATTGTTGATAATTTGACTCGAGTCATGAGATTTGTGATTGAGTTGAATCTTGGCTTGTTCATAGCATCCCAATTGTTGTTAATAAGAAAGATAACTGTAACTTTCATTACCAAAGTGCTTTGTTTTGATCTCTCTCTGCTGCAATAGTGCCACCAATCCTCCAACGTGAGAGGTATACTGATTGCATATGTTTTCCTATCCAGAGCCAAATGCCTCTCAGCAGTACAGTTGCAAAGGCTACACATGGATCCCTTTGAAATGCCTCTCCTTATAAGCATGTCATATGATGGAGGGGGAAATTTCCTTACTCCGGATTACTTTGCTTAATATATCTATGCGGAGATGGGATTTGAATAGGTAAAGGTTGAGAATGCTAGAGTCTGAGTTAGACCAGATCATTACATCTCTATCACTATTTTCCACCAAATAAGCTTGTGAGAAATAAAGGGGAACAATTCAATCGAGTTAGGAGGAGCCACTAACCATCATGAATGAACTCAGAAACTGTGGAGTTTCATATATGCCTTGACTGTGAAGAAACTCCAAGCTAGTTTCATATTTGACTAGATGTTGGCAATGTAATCTTTTCATTTAGCATGCAAAGTCTACATGCTAATTTTTTTTTAATTGAGAGACCATGTTATGGGGGGTTAACCTAGCATCAAGCAACATGGGAAAATTATTATACTTGATTCTAGTTAAATGAGAGATTGTCAAAGTAGTGTTGGTCGTTAACAAGTCCTGATTACAAAGATCTCTATCAAGTTTCCTCTCAACAGAACCACTATCAAGCCTCCCATTTGACAAAGTGAAGAAAGAACCCTTTGTGGGACGATCAACTAGGTTATTTTGGTCTTACCGGAATTTAAAGTCATTCATGTGAGTTTTGTTAGGAATATGGCAATCTATATGTTAATGAGTACCTGAAATTGCATTGAAGTCTCCTAGAAAGCACCAAGGCACTAAGAGAGAGGATTGATTAATGGAGAGCTCCCTCTATAGTCTTTTTCTACTTAAATGGCATGTTGAAGCATATATGCAGCAATTCCAATTTGTATAGAATCAATTGCTAAGGTAAAATAGACATGTTGATCAGATCAAGAAGTTACTTGAGGATCAAGTAACTTATTACAAATGCACTAAATATTTTGAAGCAAATTTTCTTTTGAGTTGTGTGCAAAATTTTTTAAGCCTAGAGATTTCCAAAAAGCGATAGAGAAATTCTCTATATTCGTCCAAGACTTTACTAGAAGAAAAAAAAGAGACTATTTTATGAGTTTTTATAAGGTTTTTAACACCAAATCTTGTGGAGAAATTGACGAGACCCTTAGAATTGAAATATAAGACTTTAATAAAGAAGGCTTATCAAGACCATCTTTAGATATGGTTGAATAAACACTTTTTAATTTGGACTATTACCTTAGTTTATTTTTCAGGAAGTCAGATAGAGCCAGTTGAAAATGTATAAAACTGGCTCAAAATCTATTTCTTCCTATGAAAGAACTTCATTCTCTTTCCTATCTGTCATGCTGACCCAAAATTTCTTAAAGAATGCTTCATTCTTATCATGAGTTTCTTCAATGGTCACATCGGTATCATTAGCTTGTGTTGCATCAACACAATCTAAATCATTAGAGCTAATACTTCCATTTATGCTTTCTTGATGTTTGTATCTTATAGGTCTTAAACTCCAATATGCATTGACTATGCCCCCAAAAGGTTAATCTTCAACTTGATTCACTTGTTTTATAGTAGCAATTGCTATAATGGCACCAGGGTCAACCTGAGTTGTATGAATTTCCGAACCAACTTTAATCATCACATTGGATTCTCTTGCATTTGTTTGTATCTCATTTTGTTTATTTAGAGTCAAAGTCAACAACTTTTGTGTTTGATTACTTTTGTTTATCCTTTTTCACTGCAAAAACATTTTTAGTGTCACCTTTTTGTTTGATTTTAACTTTATTTATATATTGCCCAACTTTCCTCCTGCAGTTATTGTCATAGTGGCTAATTCCATTGCAGAAATTACAAGACTCATGAATTTTTTCATATTATATTTCTAAAAAGAACGTGAAGCATATCCTTTCAATTAAGATTTTGTACCTTAACTCTTTTAGAAGATCAATGTCAACAAAAACTCTAACATAGTGTTCAAAAGCATGATCAAAAGGTGAACTGTTTAAAGTGGAATTTATGCATATTGGGTGGGGTGCCAATGCTATTCGGAATCGCGAAAATGATTTTAGACCTCCAATAATCTTGAGAGAATTCATGGATCCTAACTCAAACTCGAGCAAAGGTTTGATTAACATTGGTTGGTGTGAAATCTCTCATTTAAGGAAATAGCTTTAGCACACTCGAACTCAGGTTCCAAGAGTCCATTGACCTAACTCTACGTACATTTTCTAAGGTCAAAAAAGAGAACTCAAAAATCTTTTAATAATGATGTCATACTTATTTACCAATGGAATGCCACAGGGTTGCTAACTTTCTATACAAGCGAGATGAATTGATCCTTTAGACCACAAATTGTACAATGAAAGTTGTCCTTTAGACCACAAATTGTACAATGAAAGTTGTGCTTACATGAATCTAGACCTAACATATAACATCTTCATGGATGGAGATAGCCAACATATCTCCCTTAACACAAGGTATTGGAAGTTTATTTTGTTGAATATTGCAAACATTGCATAAAGCTTGAATGAATGACTTAACGATTTTGATTATTGGCGTGGATGTGGTATGTGTATTTGTACCAGCAGTTTTATATTTAATTTTATGAGGTTTGCCATGTTGACACTAAATTACCTGCAATGTATTTGTACACCATAACTATTTCAAAACATTTTAAGAATGACACACAAATCAAGGCAAAAAAAATATTAAAAAATAAAAGATACATGTAATGGTATGTAAATACGGTATAAATGTAATTTTAAGTGTCACCCTATCATTTCTCTTAATTTTATAGACCTATTACTCACATCTATAGAAATTTTAAATAAATAAAAAACCGGTTTTCTCTTCTTTCTTTTCTCTATATCGGTTTTCCACTTTTCGGTTCATATCGGACCGGACGTGCACACATCAACTTTCGACCAATTACTATTCACACCTCTCCATCAACACCTCCAAACTTTCTTCCATGCTTTTGTTACAACTTCTCCACTGATTGATTCAGAATGCTCTAGATTCGGTTCCTCATTTCTTTCACCACTTCGTTGAATTTCACACTATCAAAGCAAACTTCTCAAGGTCATTTTCTGTAAGGTTCTCTCCAATTTGTTCTATTTCTGTTTCATTACAAATACATGATACCCTAAACGGGTTCTAGATTTCTTCGAATTGATATTGATATTCATATATGATAAAATTTATTCATTTTAAAATCTGTAAATGATGCTGTGAAAAGTGAAAACACAATTTAGCTTCCTAGATTATGCCTCAGTTTTTGGATTGTTGAAATTTTAGAGGAAAAATTAGTGGTATTTTAGTTTACTATATGTTAATTCTTCTGGTTTTATTTATAATAGAAAGTTATCTGATTAGATTAATTGAATAATCAATATGTATCTGATCAATATAATATACTATACGTTGAGTATTCAATGAATTTAAAAAGTATACTTTATCTTATAAATAGGATCAGAGGTAGTACTAAGTATCAGTCCATGGCCGAATGCTAAAAATCGGCCATATAAAGACATCCGAGTGGCCTATGGTGCCACCACGGAAGGCATCCCTTCTCAAATTGCATATGGCAATTGTCGAAAAAATCCGCCATTCAAAGTCCCACATTAATTTCTCTACTCATAGTGCATGTTTAGTAAATCATCAAGTTAGAAAAAATTGCTTTAAAAAGTCACTTTAACGCAGAAGCTCCATTTTTCACGTTAAGAGAGCCTCGGAATTTGATTTTATCTCTGCAAACGCTGTTCCAAACATATATGCATAGTATTTCTTCTTGCTTGCTAGAAAAAGTTGTATAATAAAAATGTACTACTATATATATGTTTGAATTTATTTATTTTGAATAACTTAACCATTAAATCTCTTTAATTTTCACCCGTCACCTCATTAGATGTTGATGGTTTTATTCTCTCTGAATTCTATAGTGTCATTGGTGAGAGATAGTTAAATACACTCTTCGTACTAATAATGTGGAAAAAACTCGGCGAGTCTTTGTCCGGAGATAATGAAGAACAAGAGGAGAGCTTGTTGGGTGGGGAATCAAGTAGCCTCTCTACAACACAGGTGCTGTCAAAACTTTTTACATAAGATCAAGCTGTTTGGGATTTCACTGTAGTCTATTCTGTTCTAAGTTATGCCACTTTTGACTGTTGATTAAACAGAGACTTTATGCATTTGCTGCTTGCTCGATTGCTGGTCTCGTTTTAATGTTACTGGTAAGAGAAATGTGTGTCCTCTTTTTATGTGTAATTTATGCTATGTATGTGATTTATTTATCTTCTTATATTTAGATTTTGACTTGTTCGAATTTCATGATGTACCTGAATCCCATATGATATGACCAATCAAGTATATTAAGTAATCATGTAGTTAGCTTAGGCGCAGAGACTTATTTGAATGGAATAGAAATCATTCTCCTACATACTAAGGCCATTGATATTACAGTTTCTCTGGTGGTATTGAAATTGAACGGTGTTTCTCTACATACTGTACTTCATCCAGATAGTGAATTGCGAATACCTACAGTAAGATTTATTCTGGCATTTCGTCTTCAATAGGCAATTCTCCCACTACCTGGAAGTATAGAAATAACTTCAACTTTCTATCGAGCTTTTTTTTTTCTATATCATGACAGTTACTTTCTTAGCTTCGTTCGATGCTGCAACTTGCGAGAATCTTTATAATGGTTGACCTTAACCATATTTGTCTTTCCAGGACTTGGTTTTGGAGAAAATCCTAAAACACAACATTCCATATACTGGGAATTTTAAAAATCTTGATGTTCTTTGGTACTTCCCATTTTTGAATCCTTAATTTACAAATATCCTTACCTAAGGAATTTGTTAGTATTTATAAATAATAATTGGACTGTGGAAATTTGGTGGATGAAATACCAGAGGCAGAGACTTTCTTACTTTAAATCACCGGAATGCATGTAAGCCCAATTAAATAACACTCCTAGCATAACAAAAGATTAGCAGTGATGAGACAGAAGACAAGAGAAATTTGAAACTATCATTGTGTATGAGTATTGGCTTCAATACAGCTTGATACTCCCTCAGTCTCATAATAAATGTCTTATTTGAGCTATGCGTGGTTCTTAAGAGAAAATGATTAATGTTGATTTTAATGACTTTCTAGCTTGGTTTTGGTTAAAAAGCCATAATTCTTTGAAGTCTACATGTACAACCATTATGTATAAAAACCTGTGTGATTTTGGTAACTATGTCGAAGTAAGACTGTTAAAAGAAGTCTTTGTCTAATGCTATCAGGTAGTACTTTCACTCTTTTTAAGTAACTTACCTTGTCTTTGAAGCTTTTCAGACTATTTTTCTCCTGGAAACCATGGTAACTTGGCTCGTAAATGTAATAGTGGTCAGAAAAGATGTTGAATGTTATATATACTGCGTAACTTATGGTACTTCACGCAAAAAATAATATATTTTGTCCTGTTGATGTGAAAGTTTAGCAACCTCAACCAAATGGAGTTGATTACTTGCAAATACTTGTTAATTTAAAAGCTTAGCAACCTCAACTAAATTGAGTTGATAACTTGCAAATACTTTCTTTAATTATTTTCTTTCTATTTTGCAGTCTATGATTGTTTTTGCCAAACCCATCAAATTTGCCATATTGTTCACCTTTGGCAACCTATTAGCAGTTGGAAGGTAGCATAGTTTTCCCCTTATTGACGCATGATTGTTTTAGAAATAACTTTGTCAAGCTATATACAGAGAAGATAATGTTTTAGTTGAGGATAACATTAGCAAGTCCAAATTGATTTCTATTCACAAATTCTAGTTATAATTATTTTCATGCATACAACCATCCACCATACCCTGACAAAATAAATGAAGAGAAGTGAAGCCATCTAAAGCTTTTCTTCGGTCTCCTTTGTCCTCTTCAATATTGGAGCTTTTTCCTGTGTTTCCAATGTCTTTATCGATAGGACTGGATGCTATTTTCATTTGCCTTTCTTCTTCTAATATCTGGGCAGGATGTGTTTTTCTACTCTCCTGTTTTTTTTTCTAATATGGAAAGATATGCTTAGGCTTACCATTGAGTGAATTGTGAATATGCTATTACAGCAGATCGGTTCATTTTTATGCTTCTAAATTCCTGTATTTAGTTCAATTAATTAATAGACCGTCCAACTTTGTTTCGTATATCTGGCAGTACAGCCTTTCTTCTTGGACCGGCACAACAAATGGAAATGATGTTTGACCCTGTTCGTGTTTTTGCAACTTCCATCTACCTTGGATGTGTGGTTATAGCACTTATTTGTGCTCTCTTGGTAAACCTTTGATCTCTATAAAAATATTATATATTGTTATATTTCTATGGTATACTAAGAAAATTTGAAAAGTTTCAGAAAATCTGTTTTCCCCATTTGATGATAGGATTTGTCTTATCTTTCTTATAAGTGAACAACTTACTTTAGAGTGTCAATAAAATGTCAAAATGTCAACTTTTGATGGATAAAATCTCTTGGAATTGTGGTTGGGCTTAACAGAGCGTTACAAAACCAGCTTGTATGGTGAGAAATGTCCCCACTTATAAACACATATCTTTAGGTCATATCTCATTCGATACGAGACTCTTAAAAAAATCATTGATTGGTAATAGATAACCACGCATACAAAATCACGAGCATGGCATGTCAACTCTTGATTTTTCTTATTTGTTTTACACTCTAATGACTTTTGGAGGAACCAAACACCATTTTTTGTGTTTTGTAGATCCATAGCAAGGTGTTGACATTACTTGCAATCATCATTGAGATTGGCGCATTTATTTGGTAATTTTGCCTTCATCATTCCGACTTAAATTTCTGACATCTGATATGATAACCACGTATTTATATGATTACGTAGATCAGTAATAGTTGGAAGTTGTTACAGGTATAGCCTAAGTTATATCCCTTTTGCTCGAAGAATGGTTTCCAATTTGATGATCAAATTATGTGATACAGAGCTCTAAACCATGAAAATAAAACCAAAGATGTCTCGTGCGGTCTTTTGATTTTACGGACTGATTTATGGTGAAGTTGGTATTTTTTGAGTGCTCATGAAGCTTGTTGGCCTTTATTTGGAATTCATCTTCCACGCCCCTATTCTTTTCCTTTCACATCTAAAAAGACTATGAATTGAAATTTTGTTTGCACAAAGTTGCTTTGTTGTAAAGGATGCAGAGAAGTTTGTTTTTCATTTTCTGAAAAGGTGTTTTTGTTAAGAAATTTAAGTTTTGTTGGGGGAGTTTGGAGGGAAAGGGAAGGAAAAGCTTTGAAAAATAGGAAGGATTTTAGAGGGTTTGTTTTTATTCATAATGCTAGAAACTCTTTAATTTGGAGTAACTCAAATTTTGTATTGGAGGAGAGTTTTTAAGAGCATAGATAAATAGTTTAAATATAATTCTTGTTGTTATAGTATTTTAAAAATTAAAAATATATTAATAATAAATATTATTTTATCATTCTAAACAATTAAAAAAAAAATTATTAAAAAAATTTCTATATTTTTTAAATTAAATTATTTCTGAAAGTCCTTCCTTCCCCATCCTCAAATTCTCAAACAAAGTATATAAATTTAATATAAAATTAGTCTTGGTCTTTCTATTTATCCATTTATTGCTCTAGTCTCTTTATTTCAAAGTCAAACCGTTTTTGGTTTTTTTCCTCTCCACATTTTTGTATTTAAAATTGATAAGATGACTAAATTTAAATAATGTGTCTCTTGTATTGTTGATATGTCACATTTCATAAAGATTTATATACATTAAACTGTCATATTTCACAAGTGACATATTATTAAAAGAGCATTGCTATATATAGCGAAAAAGAAGAAAATTCTCACGAATTTCACAAATGGCAATTTTATATATCTAACTGTTTTGTTGAGGACAAATAATAAAGTATAGTACTTTCCCCAACCTTCTCTCCGTGTGTCAATATAGCTTATTATTATAAAATCATAAAATTGATGTAGGTTAAACTGATACAATTGATGATATAAAAATAATATAAAAGTAAAATTCAAGATAACAACCCATTTTAAGCCAGAGGTGTTTATGAAAACATGTGTTTCTTTAGTTTAATTGTAAGGGATAATGTGCTGATAAATTTGATTGTGCTAAATTCTGATAAATTTTACATATTTGTTATTTTTTTAGTGAAAGTACTTTCGCTGTATTAAAGCATTATCCTTATTAAAAATGTACACATTTTCAATTTTGAATTTTAAAGTCTAAGATTCTTAAACAATGAATTTTTGTAGAGTTCTTTCAAAGTTAAATTATAGTCTTAAGCTAAACTATAGTCTAGATCTTTCTATTTTATCCATTTATAGATCTAGTCTCTTTATTTTAAAGTCAAACCGTTTTTGTTTTATTTTCTCTCCCACATTTGTATTAAAAAATGATAAGATATCTAAATTTAAATAATGTGTCTCTTATATTGCTGATATTGTCAATGTTCTAAAAAATTCATATATGCCGAACTGTCATATTTTATGAGTGACACATAGGAGTGTTCATGAGTATAGATCAAACCGCGAATTCACTCACTCAATTTAACTTAACTTTTATTTTTATTCAATTCAATCATGTGCGAGTCTAACTCATTTAAGCACATTCAAACTCATTGGTATTTAGTCAGGATAACGGGTTTGAAGTTTTAAATTCACGAGCCTGCGAACCCACCCTATTGATATGTCACACTATTTTTATTTTATTTTATTTATAAACTATTTATATTAATTCTTATAATGCATATATTTTTTTTTAATATAATTATAGTTTTTATTAATTGTAAAAGTCTTCTAAATCAAACTTGAGAGATCAATTTTATTTATTCAAAGAGAGATATATCTTTTTAAATTATACTTTACATCATTTGTATATTTTTCTAATAAAAGAGTTTTTATAACCAATAAATATTATTCAAATTGAATATGAAAAGTTTATGATTCTTTTAATGTTTTTGTAATATAAATGTGTTAACTAAATTGATATATTTCATTTAGAATTTGAAAAATATATTTTGTGGATGACTCACGAACCCAATCCAACTCAATCCATTGATAAGCGGATTGATTTGGATCGATTTAGTTTTAAAAGTACGGGTTAGACACTCAACTTAGCCCAAAAAATATTGATTTTGTCGACTATTGAATTTAATTAAATTATATGCAACCCGACCCGCAAACACCCATAGTGACCCATTATTAAAAATAAATGTACACATTTTTTATTTTGAATTTTAAAGTATAAGATTGTTAAACAATGAATCCTTGTAGAGTTCATCGAAATTTAATTATAGTCTTGGTCTTTCTATTTTATCATTTATAAATATAGTTTCTTAATTTCAAAGTCAAACCATTTTTGGTTTTTTCTCTCTATATTTTTGTATTTGAAATTGATAAGATGCCTACATTTAAATAACGTGTCTCTTATATTGCTGATATACCATATTCCACAAAGATTCATATACAACGGATTGTCACATTTGACAAGTGACACATTATTAAGAATGTACAAATTTTAAAATTTAAAGTATAATATGAGAATTAAAACGGTTCAAACATAAAAAAAGTTTAATGTTGTGAGTGAGTTAAAACATAATTTAGTCTTAGTGTTTACCATCATAGACGATGGGATTAAGGATAGCAAGTCCTAGAGAACAAATTAAGGTCCGTCCTAAAAACACCCCTAATAAAAATATATGATTGAATAAAAATTATTAGATGACATAACGAGTAATATTATGAAACATGTTCATAAGAAGAAGGTTATGCACTCTCAAAAATCTTAGATATCACCTATAAAGAGAGTAAAATATCATAATAAATGTAAACACTCTCTCTAAAACCTAAATACATTCTTCTCTACCTTATTGAGTCACTAACTTATGTGTTAGAGTGCTTATAGGTACCGCTCATCCTTTGTCCTGCACAGAGAAGAGTATTAACGCAGGAAGCACGCTTGGAATCTGTCATTTTGTCAAAGTTGAATATGTCACCAAGACATTTTAGATCCAGATCGGATCATTGGCGCGTTCAATGGTAATTGATGTTTATCGTATATTATTTCCTTCCGTTCCATAGCAAATCTCATGTTCCATCAACATACCAACCCTTGACGAACGAAGATTCAAGACCCCAACAAAATTAGAAAACAACTCAACTTTGGCTCATTCTCAAAACCCCGTCTCGTATGAGTATTCAATTCGTGGGATGATTGTATGCACCAACTAGAAAGATTTACCCATAAAATCACACTTTAAAGCGAAAAACGCGACATTCATCATATTTTCGTCGTTGACAACCACCATTCACTTTATGATGAGAGTTGTTGTTTTCTCTCATGGTTTGAATACTTCACAACATCTCCTCCTTCACTTAAACCCAAAACTACAAGCATCTCTTACTTCATTTCCCACAAACCCACCACCATCTCTTATGTTGTTTCTTTTACTAACCATTCTTCGACGAGTTAAGCATTTGAATCACCTTTTGCATCACCATTCTCTTTTGTCTCTTTTGTATTATAAGTTAATATTTTAGGAATTAGCGACCTATATGTATTTTTAGATGCAACCTAAGAAGGGGGGTTGAATTAGGATTGCTGGATTTTTTTTCTTTGTTTTTGCATTAATTAAGTTTCTTAACTTGTTAAAATGTTGTAAGCATTAACGATTTATGAAGAAGGTAAAATTTAGAATTTTAAAGTGCATAAAATAAATAACACAATGGTTTATACTAGTTCTCTTTATCAACTTAAGTGTACGTCTAGTCCCTCTATTCCCTTAGAGAATTTTCCATTATGTTTATATTTGGGACAAGTGGCATTGAGGTCGATGAATTCAACGCATATACACAATTGTTTGACGTCTTCCTCACAAAAACTATATTCGCCAGCCATGAAAAGTATTTGATCCCTATTATGAAACAGACATTTGTCAGCTTCTAAACTTCTTCCTCTATGGCTATTCTCTTTTCTTCGCCAATTTTCTGGTTTCTATGAAATATTAGCTTAATTATTAATGACATCTCGACAAGTGTACCTATAGTGTAGAAGTAATAATTGAAAAGACCGTCTCCATGAGGATTGTAATTTAACAAAGTAATTATGTGTGAATTAAAGTAATAACAACTGGGGTTTTCCAGAGTTTATTTGGCTCGCAAATATAGACAGAAGAAAATTCAATAATGAGAAGAGATTAGGTATTTATTTCAAGTCCTTTAATTCTACATGTTGATGATTGATACATTTACCGAATTTCTAACTTGTTATCTATTACGGCGAATTAACAAGGTCACTACACCCAATTTCTTGGTATACAGCTCACTAAATTACACAATAATTTCCTAATTCCTTAGCCCAATTTAGAGTTAACTTAGATGTTATTCGTTTGTTAATTCAAAAACCACAACTTCTAATTACCTATTCCTAGTTAATTACAAAGTTGAATAACTTCCCTAGATAAGATCAATAGACGAATGATCATAAATCCCAACTCATTTAATATCGATTCATGAATTCGGCAACACATAAAAAAACATTAAAATAAAGGAAATATTAATAATAGCAACAAGATAAAAGAATTCAATAAATATCAAATAACTATATGATCCAACAAGGTACAAGTAAGTTTGTCCCCAAAAGACCTAATTTAAGGAATCCAACTACTAATGTTGCATGAAATAATTACCATGAATATAGATGAAGAAATCATGAAATACAATGAAGAATGATGTCCTCAATGGCTTCTAAAACATCAAAATCCTCTTTTTAGAGCTCTAAGCCATCACTTTATCTCCCAAATTTGTGAGCTCCTCAAAAAGTAGCATAAAAGGTCTTTTATCGCATAACTATTGTCATAATCGCGCCACAATGGTAATTATCGCACACTCAATAATTCCAGGGGCTACATCTCCTTTTTATCTTTCTTTTATAGAAAGTATCGTCTCAATATGAGTTACCAAACTCCATATATGATCAAATTACTAAATAGACGTCATGATGTAAATTGTGCTGAAAAATGCTCGTTTCTTTACGGTTTCTTCACGATTTCTTTAGAATTTTTCTAAGTCCCATATTTTGCAACTATTACTAGTTTTTTTTAATCTATTTTTTCACATATTGCATGACTTCTGCTCATTATTTTAATGCTTTCATATGAATTTTCTAGTAAAAATCATGTAATAACTACTATCATCACAACTCCAAACTTAATAAGTTGCTTGTCCTCAAGTAACATGTTTGCACACTAAACATTTCGACAGAATTAAAATTCTTACCCTTATGAACGTTACCTTTATTTTTGCTAATCAACACTTCGGTTCCTTGCTTCAATCCAATCAACTCAAAATAGTTCTTCTGAACATACAAGTAATTAACTTGCCTCTCATCTCACATATATGCATTCAATTTGATAGGGTGATCTCTCAATCAACATACAAAAGCATTTAATAGTGAGTTTTTAAAGTTACTAATAAAATTAATCAAAATCATATTTAAACGCACACTTTTGAGGTCTTTTCAAGGTTGTAACATGACTTATGTAAGGATAGGAAAATTTGGATAGTAGGCTTAAACCTTTGGAGTTAGGTACCTAGTTTTCCTTATGTTATCATATTCATATCATATCACTTTTTTCTTGATCAATCGATACTAGAGAATTCATTTTGTTAGTCCTATCCATCTTTCTTTTTTTCATAATTTTTTTTGAAGAATCTATTTTTAACTTATTGTTTTCTTTTTCTTTTTATTTCTTTTTGACTAATTTCTCTAGTAACCCAACCTCAAACTTTTTCATTCCTAACTTACAAGAGCAACCCCTACCTTTTTCTTTTGCATCATACAAGTACAACAATTATTTTTATCTAACTCCAGAGAGGGTGGAAAAATTTATCTTTCAAGTCGAATGACTATATAGTAAAGATTATGTCACCGAAATAATGACTAAGGCTCAAAGTGTTTAGCAGTGGATATGATCATATCACAACATGGTGGCTTAAAAAGGCTCAAAGTTTTTACAAACAACTATCTCGGTGTGTACTTATTAGACCAATAGACTCATATTGAAAACAATGAAAATTATAGAAAATAACTAATGTACGGGTACACTCATAAGAAGGAAAAGTGAACAATAGAAAAAATTGGCTTAAATCTTACTAGTTGGGGTATTTGGAGATTGAATAAAAGTAGTCGGCTTCCCTTTTCTTCACCGAATTTCAATCTGTAAGGAAGATTCAATGTTTATCTCTTTTGTTCATTCTTTTTCTAGTGGTTTTTTTTTTATAATATCACTAGTAAGGTAGTAAATTAAAACTAAAAGAAAAAGCAGAAGCAAATAAATTCATTAATTTCAAACAAAGAAAAGTTTAAAGGAAAAAAGCTTTATGAGATCTAACTAATAATCTTCCTTGGATGAAACGACAACAAGGAAATAAACTAAAATAAAAACTAAATATGAAAAACTGAAAATGACAGGCTGTCTCCCATTAAGTGCTTCTTTAAGGTCTTAAGATTGACCTTTTGGTCTTATGTTAGGGCGAAATATATGACACAAACAATACACCATCTTTCTTCTTCCTTTTATTTGTTAGGAATCTCATATACTTGATGTAATTTTGATGTCACTTCCATCTCCTCTTCAACTTGATATTGGTGAACAAGGCATAAATATCATTCAATACTTTATCAATTTCTTCTCTTCCATCTACCTTGTTTCTAAAATAACTTTTCGGGACATGCTTTTTTTTGTTGAAGATTTTCTTTTTGGATAGCTACATCTAAACAAATTATTGACTTTGAAGTTTAATCTAACTATATAATCCTCTCTTTGCATTCTTGATCTTTTCCCACATCTACTTTTCTCCTTAATTTCTTTTATTCTTGATTCATTTTTCTCATCTGATAGTATGAGTCCTTCTTCTTCTTGATCTTTTTCAACTCCTTCATCATTGACCACTTCTCATTCATCTTCAAGTTCTCTCTCAATTTTATCATTCATAGGATTATCCAATGTTTTCTATTAATTCTTCTGTTTTGGCTATCACCAGTTCAAGTAACTGACCAATGTGATTTTCAATATTCTTCGTGGATGCTTGAATGTTCTTATTGGATGCTTCAATTTCATTGTTGGATGCTTCATGGTTTTTACATAATGCTTCAGTTTCTAAGTGTATTGCTTCCAACTTTCTTTTAGTCAACATGAATTCGTTTATAGTCTCTTCTATAAGGGATGGCTTCCTTGGTGGTAGACTTGTTAAAATTGATTGTTATTCCAGTTAGGATGTGAGTGATGATCCCACCATGGATTATATGTGTTGAAGTACGGATATGGCTATTAATTATTCTCAGCATAATGTGCTTCTTTAATATATGGTAAACAATGGTCATTGGTGTGATCTTTACCACAAAAATCACATTTTAATTATCTAATTAGATTTGAGCGGCGATTTGCTTTGATAAATCTTGAAGTTTGGCTAACATAACAAGTTGGAAGTCAGCTCCACCATACATGTCTTCATTTATAAACTTGACACCAAAATAACCTTGTTAAAATATCAACAATCCTCGACAACGATGCCAAAAACTTGATGATATCTTGACAAGTGTACCAATGGTGTCTGAGTAATAATTAAAAAAATTGTCTCTGTGAGGATTGTAAGTTAATAAAGTAATTATGTGAGAACTAAACTAATAACAACTGGGGGTTTTCATAGTTTATTTGGCCCGCAAATAAAACGAGAAAATAGACGGAAGAAAATTCAATAATGAGAGGCGGTTAGATTTTTATTTCAAATCCTCTACTTCTACATGTTGATGAACTATGCATTTATCAAATTTCTAAGATGTTATGTATTACGGAAAATTGACAAGGTCATTACACCCAATTCCTTGGTGTACAACTCTTTAAATTACAATATAATTCCCTAATTCCTTAGACCAATTCAAAGTTAACTTAGGTGTTATTTGTTCATTAATTCAAAAGCAACAACCTCAAATTACCTATTCCTTGTTAATTACAAATTTAAATAATTCCCCTAGATCATATCGGTAGACTAACAGTTGGAAATCCCTAGTCATCTAATATTGGTTCTTGCATTTGTCAACACATGAAAAACATTAAAATCAAGGACAATTAAGTAATAACAATAACATAAAAGAATTCGATAAATATCATACAACCATATGATCCAACAAGGTACAAGTAAGTTTATCTAAAAAATACCTAATATAAGGAATCTTTCTACTCATAGTGCATGTAACAATTACCATCGGTGTACATGAAGAAATCATGAAATACAATGAACAAGGATTCCTTCAATGCCTCCCAAAACCTACAAATCCTCTTTTTAGAGCCAAAGTTGTAATTTTATCTCCCATAACAACGCGCTATCGCGCCATGATGGTTAAATGCACCACGATGGTAAGTATCACATGCGCAATAACTTTGGGGGCTAGATCTCCTTTTTATATTTCTTTGCAAACAGTCTCGTCTCAATCCGAATTATTAAACTCCAAATATGATTAAATTACCAAACATACGTCGTGATATAAATTTTGGTGAAAAATGCTTGTTTATTTACAATTTATTCACGATTTTTTCAGAATTTTTCTAACTCCCATATTTTGCAACTCTTAGTAGTTTTTGCTCTATTCTTTCATATATTGTATGACTTTTGCTTATTATTTCAATGCTTTCATTGAAGTTTTCTAGTAAAAATCATGTAATGACGATTATCATCAAAAGGTTTATGGCGAGGCGATGATACACCACTTTATAATCTATGCTAGGAATGTTCGAGGGGACCCATAAAAATTGATCAATGTTCTTCTTTAGTAGGGAGATCAAGTCTTCCTCTTCAAATTCGGAAAACAAGGTTCCCAACTTAGTTACTTGGTGATGCAAGGACTCAATATGACCTCTTTCAATTCCTTGGTTGGGGTAACAATTTCACTTTCTCCCCCCAATATTGGGTCCTAAGTTGTCGTATATGCGTCATCCATTTAAAGGCGAGGGATGGCATCAAGGGTGAGGGCTTCCCTCATTACTTCTGAGCTACTTATGTAGCATTTATGGGTGATCTTCTGATATCATTTGAGCGTACCCACACGCCTGTTAGGTGGTGGATATTTTAAGCTTAAATGGACGATGGAAAGAACCGTCCGAAGTAGGTTGAGAAATGGCCTCCCTAGGATGATGTTATAAAGGGACGTGGAGTCTACTTTAAGATATTTTACTTATACGTTTTTGGAACTCTCCCCTAAAACGAATGTTGTTTTGAGGGCGACAAGGCCCATGACTTGCACCTATTTGTCCGACAGACCAATTAGGGACCCTTGGAAAGATCCAATGTTATGGGGTCCATTTAGAGCTCCTGGAAGATGCACCATAATAGGATGTCTGCAGGTCAGCTATTGCCGATTAACACTCGTTTCACATTCTGTTTAGCATGATAAATTGTGATGACCATGGGATTGTTGTTGTTGAGGAGTATAACGGTCGCATTTTGTCTCGAAAAGGTGATTATAGGCTCCTCATCCCTGCATAGGATGCCGAGAGCTTCTACGGGTATAATGTTTGTTGTTAACACATGTCATGTGTATCTTCTCTTGGTGGAACTAGATTCTCCTCCTTTGACAAAGCCTTAAATGATTATTTTGGTAGTCTTCTTAGTACTTTGCTCGAACATCCTCATGTGAAGATGGTGGGAGCAACTGTGAGTAGGTAATATGTGTGTGGTCCAGGTTAGTTTTATTAGGGCACAATGTGGGCGCCTATTATACTTGCTAAAAGTATAAATGCTTGACAATCCCTATTGGATAAGGATTGTTGGAGGTGCTAAGGTTGTTAGGGTATTGAGAGCTAGTTCACGTGAGGTGAGAAGTTACTATATATATGTATTTCTCCGTGTTATTAGTTATTATCGTTAGATCTTTTTTCAATATTGTGATAATGACGTATTTATAGCCCTAAGGGTCTAATTTGAGTGATTCGAGCCTCCCTATAGTAACTTCCATATGGATGGGAGTTTGATTCCATGAAATCTAGAAGATGTAGTTAAGTCCCACGACTTCCCATGTATCGACCCTTGACCCAATATACGCTCTACAAACGATCGCGTGTTATGGATGGAGAAACAAGGAATTTGGTACATCTAAACAAGAGGCGACCAAACCAAACAAAGGGTGCTCAAACTAATAAAAGGGTGACTCGGGAAGGACTAGGTGTATTCCATTCACCCCGCCCCCAAAATCTCTCAATTATAGCACTACAAAAAGATTTGAAAAATAATTTGCTATAAATGTTGTCTATGTTGATGATATAAATATTATTAGAACTCCTTTAGAGCTTCAAAACAAACTATAAATTACTTAAATAAATAGTTAGAGATAAAGGAATTAGAACAAACACAAATCTATCTAAGATCACAAATTAAGAATTTGGAAAATGAAATTTTTGTGCATCAAAAAACTTATATAGAAAAGTGTTAAAAAAATTTCTATATGTCAATAAATATCATTTTAAATCTCAAGAAAAGGATAAAGAACTACTTGGTTTTGAAGTACCATATCTCAATATGATTGGAGCATTGATATCTTTGCTAATTATAATGTCTTGATATATCATTTTTTGGGTGAAACTATTATCAAGATATAGTTATTCAACTATACAAAAATATTTTAACAAAGTCAAACATATATTTCATTACCTTAGAGATACAATGAATATATATGTTTTAATTAATTGTTAGTTTATTTTATGTATTTAAGTCAATAAATTATATTTAAATGTATGTTATAATTATATATTATTTTGAGAATAATTGTTGACTAAGTGACTTAAAACACAAGGAGGAGGTGAATTTTGTTATTTCGTTTTTTCAAAAGGTTGATTTTAAGAATTGGGAAGAAGAAGAGATTAAGCAGCTGAATAATAAAAACCAGAAAGTAAAAACACTCGGCCTACTTCGTTCCCCAAGAATTTCACCTTGAAATTTTCACTAATAAAAAACCTTGAACTTTTATATCATATACTGTATCAATTCAACAACCTTCCTTACATCAAGTTTATCTTGCAACCTCAAAGTTAATTATAGAGATACAAGAGAACTATGCTCCTGAATTACAATTTCAATACAACAACATTATTACACAATCCTCAACATAAGTCTTTCACTCTCCCAGTAGTAAAGCAATGTATAATGAATAAAAACTATTTCTAAAAGGAGAATGAGTTGGAGAGAAGGACATAAAATCTGATTATTTTGTACTTTGGGAGACTGCACAAGACTCCTTTATATAGAAGAAAAAAATTGCTCATAAAAGAAACACTTTTGGGCTAGATCTACTCTTTAATCGATTAGACAACCTTTCTAATCAATTAGACAGACGTTACAATAAATTAGACCTAGCTAAGAAGGAAAGTTTTGTTGGATTTGTTCCATAATCGATTTGGTAAGTTCTATAATTAATTATTGAGTAACTTCAATCACATAATCGACTATATATTACCCATAATCTATTACAGGTCGAATTATCACTATATAATCGACTAAGCAACTGCATAATTGATTAGACATTGGCCAAAATCAATTTTTAAGAAGTTTTTGAAAATAGATGAAGTTTTGAAAATTATTTTAAGTGAGTGTATGCATTGATTTAGTTACTTAAGAGCTACATTTTCTTAATGATCTAAAATAGATAAAGTAAAAAACTAAAATACAAGATCACAAATGAACTACCATAAACTTCAATTCTTTTGATGTTGTTGTTAACAAATGATTCTCCTGCACCAACATCATAACATTTCGCTTTTTTTATTTATTTCAATATTTTTCTTCATTGATGATACTCATGATAGTTTTGCTTTATTCCCCTAGACAAAGACATTTACTTGAGTTAAGCACATACTTCGTTACCTAAGTACTACCTTAGAGGTTAATGGATATGGCTTTGTTTAAACCATTTTTAGTTTTATTTTATGTATTTAAGTCACTAAACTATATTTAAACGCATGTTATAATTATTATTATTTAGAAAATAACTACTATTAATTTAAACCACGATTGTTGTGATAATTAAGAATGGGTATATTGAAATTGTATTTGTGTTGTCGGAGTCCCGTATTACTTAGGTTCATGCGTTATTGGATGTATAAATATATTTGGACACCCTCATCCTTTGAGCTTACTTTTGGGGTGAGATCCAAGTCCATTTAATATGGTATCGAATTTAGGTTAAGAACTGAAATGTGAACATTTTACTTAGACCCATGATAGATGTGTGAGTGGATATTAAAGTTGTATTTTTGTTGTTGGAGACAAAAGTAATGACTGTTAATGACATCGGAGGTCCATCAACAGTCAGAATCATCATATGGAATATGATGTGATGCTCTAGAGTCAAGAATCCATATGGAAAGAGACATATCTGACATATTAAAAGTGTTTAAAACTTGAATAGAGGAGGCAAAGACGACACAGGACTAAGTGGCAATAACCTTTTGCAATTGTTATTCTTATTTTCTTTCAACATTTTTGGGACACCTTGATTTCCAATGACCATTCTCCTTGCAAAAAAAACTCATTCATCATTGTCAAGTCCAATTCTACCCTTGATATTATTCTTTGTGAATATGAGCAACAAAAACATAAGAAGTAGTATAGAGAGTTTCTTTATTTGAAATCAAATTAGAGTGAGACTTAAGTCTGATTTCTTCTTCCAAACACTCAAAAAGGAGTACGGTGTAGAATATTTACGCGAAAACTCTCAAAATCATCATGAAGGGCCATGAGAGATTGAACAAGACGATATTCTTCTCTTTGGTCGGTGTATACTTTGACAATATCTAATTCAACTCATTCCATAAGAGCAAACATATCTCATAAATTAGTCCTGACCGAATAAAATTTTGTTAATTGCACACCTATTGAATGAGAAACACAATTTTGTATCCAAGTAAAGATATTTAAATTACTAACAATATGACATCATGGATATTAAAGTTGTATTTATTTTTTTTAGTCCCATATTACTAAGGTTCTCGTGAGTAGCCCATTAGATATGCATAACTACAAAATTTTATCTATACTATATTCAATCTTTATCTTTTAAATATTATACATTAATATAATCAAATTAATATTCAATTGTTTTGTGTTTAATTATAAATTTCCTCATATTCTATTAGATTCTTTTATTTTAAATACTTCATTATTATTATTATACACAATTTGAATTAATACGTATTATATTTAAAAACATATTATATTATAGTATTTATGAAAAATAATAAAATATTCTAAAAATAATATAATTTTTATTGTATTTATAATAAATATTATGGGATTTTTATTTTAGTCTTTTGTATAAAAAATAAAAAAAAAATTCGTTTAAGGTCGGATAGTCCGAAGTTCATACAGGATCAGACTTAGGTAGTATTTTTAAGTCCATATTATAACATGAATTTTTTTGGCCCAGCTCTAAAATTCTTAAGACCCATCAAAACCAACTCGTTTAAGGTCGGATAGCCCGTTTTGATAGCTTTAAATAAGATTATTCCAGATTTTTATTATAATATAAAAAATAGTTCTTTTTTATAAAAATTCTATAAATAAATAATGCATCATACAAAAATTTTATCTTCTTTTCTAACAAATTTTCCTTTTCAGAGTCTCGTGTTTTTATTATAAAATTAAAATAAACGTATATTTTTAAAAACTAAATTATAAAAAATATTTTCAAAAATTAAGTTGACATAATATTTTGAATATTTTAAAAAATGTCAGAATATCAAGGTGTATGAAGCAAGGTGTAAATGGATAACTCAATTATTGTACAACCTACATTTAAAAGTGAATGTTATTTAAGATTATTACAGAGATTAAAATTATCAAACTAATTTTATTATTTATTAAATCGTCCATTTACAAATAATAAAATAATATTTTGAAAGATGACAAAATTGAAAAGAAGTAAAAATTTACTTTCGCTTTAAACAGTAAAATCGAAATTTATTTTATTTTTATTTTATAAAATGACATTTATGATAAAATTAAATAAACAATTTTAGATCAACTGTATTCTTTTACTCTTGATTTTCTTTTTTGGTCAACCTGACAATAAAACTAGGAAAATTTCAAGATGGATAGATTGAAAATGAAATGTCCATGTATGTATTAATTGAGTACATTGAAGAAGGAATTGCTTAATACACCCTCCTATTAAGGATTGCTTCTCCAATCTAGTGAAAAATTTAAACTACTCTTAGAATTTGAAAAAATATTTTTGAACGTACTCAAACACATTTGTTCTTGAATTAGGCTTTAAGACTATGCCAACTTTTTTTTACAAAAATGCATCTTTGTGAGGCTGCTGAGATGTATCTCAAACATTGTATTAATAAAAAAAGGCATCAAACTTATCATTTTACCTCTCGGTTATTGCAAAACCGATAAGTAAAATGTCTTCACATGAGTTCGATTAACAACTTTTGCATTTTTATTATTTTTTAAAACTGGAACGTGTGCCCCACATTTCCTCTCAGTTATTTGAGAAATTAAGGTAATAGAGTAGTATTATTACCTGAGTTTAAAATAATAATCGAGGGGAATGCATTGTTATTTTTTCTTCTATATTTTGGTTTGAACTTTTATTATAGAACCATATTTTGGTCGTTTCTGAAACATATACATTATTATATAACCATATTTCGGCCATTTCTAAAACAAATGCTCTGTACATTTTGCTCATCTCTCAAACAGAACCATTGTATCAAAAATATTCATTATTTACACTATTTGCAAAGCCAAAATGGCACATGTACACCTTATAATTTTATAAAAAAATTAAAACTAAAACAAATGATTAACAAAAAAAAAAAAATAACAACCAAAATGCAAAGTCTTGTAGGCCGTCAAAAAGTTCTCTTATATTATTTGTCACCGGTCATTAAGCAAATATAATATGAACCACATTTGAAACTGTTGTAAATGTGCCTTAATACCTTTGTTGATGAAGAGAAAGAAAACATATTTTGTAGATTACATTTACCGGGAAAATCGGACAAAAAGTCGGGGGGAAAATCGGTCGGTGAATAGTGGCGTACGTTCGATGAATAGTGTTATCCATACGAATGAATAGTGACATCCGTATGGTGAATAATGTTTTCGAGTTTTCAGGTTTTTTCGATTCGGTCCATAGATCCATGTGATTTTGAGTTTTGTTTGTTGGGTATTTGCTATTATAAATATGTATCTCTTATATGCTTGGTGTGTGACAATCTTAGAGTTTACACCAATAAGAGTTTAAAGGCATACATAGTATAGGGTTTCAGCTATGCATAAAGAAAACCTTGGATTACACTTTAGGTTTGAGTGATTCATATATTGGGACCTTGGGTTTGAGTGATTCATATATTGGGAGTTGGAGAGGTAGGGAAACACTTGGGTAGAAAATAGGGTTGTTCTTGGGCGCTTTCAGGGTTGTTCTTGGGAACCTGAAGACGAATGCTATTTTCTTGTAACTCATCTGTAATCTCTTGTAACAACTTTCTGAGTATAGCGAATTGGAGAGCTGCTCTCTTCCCCATAGTAGATCGTTTGATTGAACTGGCTAAACAAACATTCAGTTTTTTCTTGCCTTATGTTGTTATATTATCTGTGTACAGATTATTATTGCTGAAGACCATTTATTTTGGTTTCTATTGTTCTTTGCCTCACAAATTGATATTGAATTTTGTCGTAATTCACAACAAGATTCACAACAAGTGGTACGGTGAGCGTGGAGCAAAGAGATATTTTTGACAAGTGAGCACCATGGTTAGTAGATGGCAGATCAAGAAATTTTCTGGTAACAACGACTTCAGGTTGTGGAAAATTAAGATGAAAGCAATTTTAATTCAAGAGAAGTGTATTGATGCTTTGAAGAGTGAAACATTGATGCCTGCTAGGCTTACACGGGTACAGAAGACCGAGATGGTGGATAAGGCCAGAAGTGTCATTATCTTGTGCCTCTAAGATAAAGTTCTAAGGGAGAAAACTACGGTTGCTATGTAGGCAAAACTTGAATCATTGTATATGACAAAGTCTTTGACTCACAGGTTGTATCTGAAACAACAACTATATTCATTCCGAGTGGTGGAGAACAAATCCATAGTTGAGCAGCTCACAGAATTTCACAAGATTAT
The DNA here is from genome assembly GCA_963859935.3 of Lathyrus sativus. Taxonomy (NCBI): domain Eukaryota; kingdom Viridiplantae; phylum Streptophyta; class Magnoliopsida; order Fabales; family Fabaceae; genus Lathyrus; species Lathyrus sativus. The sequence goes on along the minus strand of OZ012740.1, from coordinate 29,934,549 downwards.
CTATGATCTTGAGAATATTGAAGTGAAGATTGATGATAAGGACAAGGCTTTGCTCCTGTTGAGTTAATTACCATTTTAAGGATGCCCTTCTTTATGGTAAGGAAGGTACTATTACTTTGAATGAAGTCCATACGACGGTGAAATCTAAAGAATTTTCAAAGTCAAAATATTTGAAGATTGAAGATAGTGGTGAAGGCTTAAATGTGTCAAGAGGAGGAGGTGAGCGTAAAGGGATTTCCAAATCAAAGAGTTCTGACAAGTCAAAGCTAAAATGTTTTAATTGTCAGAAAACTGGTCACTTTAAAAGGGATTGTCCTGAAAGAAAGGTCAATGGAGATTCTGTTCAAGATGCAGTTGCATTGAGTGAGGAAAGTTATGAGGATGCTGAAACACTAGTTGTATCGAGTTTGGAAACTGAAGATAGTTGGGTCATTGACCCATGTTACTCTTATCACATGTGTCCAAGAATAGAATACTTTGAAACTTTGAAGATGGTGCAAGGTAGAGTAGTTCACCTTGGTAATTATAAGGCATGGAAGGTTCATGGTATTGGTACGATCAGATTTAAAATGTTCAATGATCATGAACTTCTTATTCACAATGTGAGGTATATTCCAGAACTCAACCTATAAGTATGTTTGATGATATAGGTTATTGTACTAGAGTTGAACGTGGAGTGTTAAAGATTTTGCATGATGAATTGATTATTTCTAAAGGGTCTAAAATATATGGTCTATATATTTTAGAAGGTTCAAATGTTATTATTCATTCATCGTTAACTAGTGGAGGCTTTTATGACAAGGAAAAGCTATGGGATTTAAGTTTAAGGCGTTATGAATGCCTTGAGAAAGTTTTAGAGGAGTACAATGAATTTTGCAGAAATCAAGGGATAAAAATGCATGTTACCGTTGAGTTGTTATTGAGTTTTTGGGGAAGAGATAAGGTTAAAATAACTTACTTGGTTGGTAGAGAATTTCTTCAGAAGAAGAATAGTGAAAACCAAGGGAGAAACCTGTTGACTTGGAGCGGATCCATGAGTACAACTAGGGCCATGTTTATTTTGTATACTTGTACTCTAAGTTAGTTGAAAGTTGTATGTGGAAGACCAAATAGATGACGGGCATCATCACACAGTTGACAGTAATATTTCTGCATCTTTTATTTTCTATGTTTCATTTTCATTACACTTTTCCTATGCCAGTACTGATAATTTATATGTATCATTTTCAGGCTTGGATCTTCCAGCGCTTACCACACATATCCGGCTAGTCATGTGCTCTGACTTACACTAAGGAGATGCAACATGCTTATACATTCAGCTCGCCCAGAGGGAATCAGGCGATGGAACCTTACAGAGGGTATATTTATCGCTTAGTAGTAAAGGATATACACTTCCAGGCGTACGTCGATCATCATGAGATGTGTTCCTTTGACGATATAGCCTTCTATTACGGATTATTAGCTGATGGTTTAGGTCTGATGTTTCCATGCTAGCTTAAGCCTATAATGTGGCAGTTCGGATACATGCAGTTTGTTCCCAGAGACCCTTCTAAGTCTGCTCCTCCCGCTATGACACGTAGAGTTATGGGTACCATCTATGATGATTGCCTTAATCATTTGGTATCGGATGAGGCACAGAGTATCATAACTCCTACAAATTGAAATGTTACCCACGTCTATATCTAGTGGAATTTCAGAGTGTCACATCCTTATATGACATCAGATTCTCTGGGAGATCCACCTAGGCAAGCTCATCAGGAGATACTAAAGGGGGAGCAGACTAAGTCAAATCATGTTGTTGATGTGTTGCCTAGATATCATCGTATCACGGAGCTTTGGCATATGGGTTTAACAGAGGAATCTTTTTGTATGGATCTAAGGTAAGGGACATTCCAAATTCCATCACGGGGAAGGCATTGCAGTATAGAAGACAACGTAGGAATAGAGGCCCCTGAGCCCGTCATGTGCAATAGTATATAGTATTTTTATTATGAGCACTATTATCAGTTGTATTTCATTTTAATATCATTGTGTAGTTGAGATTTATTAATGTATATATGTCATTTTCATATTATTTCAAAAGTATATGGTTTAGTTTATATAAAATTGAATATGATAGTATAGCTATAATACATCGTCAATTTCATTAGTGCAACTGTAAAACAAAGTAAAAAAATTAATGTATGGTGTGAACATAAAAATGCATCTTCAAATTCAGTATGGGGTGAATACGAAGATGTAACTCCGAATCCATTTATGTAAAAAAAAAAAAGGGAGTTTCAGTGAAGAATGCATCTCCGGTGTACATGGAGTGGTTCCGGAGATAATCTCCGGACTAAATTTTGGATTTTTTTGTGTGACTCGATTAAGGTGTATTTGTGTGAGGCTCATGATGTATTTGAAAATGTATTTCTGGAATCAGATGAGCATTTTTTTAATTTTCATAGAGTTTTTTCCACCACATAGGAAGAAATAAGAAATTACCATTATAAATGTCAAAATATCAAGGTGTATGAAGCAATAGCCCAACAAGAGAGGATGACCTCTGAATTTCAACCAAATGAGTTTGAAGAAAAAACGGTGAAAATGAAGATGTTAACTTGACACCTTCCCAATTATACCTGACACCCTCCATGTCTATACATTTACCAAATTGTCCCTATAAAAATTTAGTTTTTAAATTTTTGTTGAACTTTTGTGATTTACCGAATATTTATATATATGTACCAGATTTTAACTGAAACTTTGAATTATGAAAATATGCATGATTTTTTATCGAATTTTTCTGATTAGTATCAAAAATTTGTGAGAATCATGAAATTTTACCAAAATTTTACGAAAAAGCCGGTATAACCCAATCATTTTCCAAATTTTTTGAGAAAAGCATGATCGCTTACAGGATTTCTTGGAAAAAAAATCCGATTTTAGGCAATTGTTTTAAAAAATCCAAATGCTTAAAAACAAGACATTAAAAAACTCGATAAGTAGCATGGTATACCATATCTATTAACAATCTGGTATTTGCATGTAATTTTTAGAATTTTCAAAAAATCTGGTAAACAGTAAGGATTTTATAACATTATTACGATAAATATGAATTAACATGAATCTTAACATAACTTGTGATGAACTCAAGTATCATATCACAGATTAACATTCAAAAGTGTTAGTACAATTAAAACCTGACAAAATATATACATTTAATCACAAAGATTGGGCAATATTAAAACAAAAATTATGCTGACTTCCTTACTTCTTATTTGCAGTGCCTTACGCGTTTCACGTATATTATTTCCCATGCTCTTCCACCTTCACTACAATTGTTTCTCAAGCGGTCAAGGACGGGAGACAATGAACAATCAGGTTTCAACATTACCTAAACCCCACCATTGTTAACAAAACCAATTTCAATAAGCTTATGTTTACTCGCAAACATAGATGGAGATACCACAATTAGGAAAAAGTGATGTTAAGGTTACTAGACAACTATACTTATATCACATTGTATCTAGAAGAAATATGGCAACCCATATTAGGAATCGACATCAACTTCTCACGATCTTGAACACCCAAGCTACTCGCAACAAATTCCTAACTTCAGAAATCGTGTCATAGAACACCTTGGAATGCATTGGATTGTTTATATGAACTTCAATATCTAATTGCGTCCTAACCAACGACCATGACTCTTCATCCCATCCAAGTAAAGCTACAATTTCATGAAAACTGTAATGTCCATCAAACTCCACATCTATAATATCTTCAATATAGTCATGTAAGAAAATAGAAAATTGAGACAGGTAAAGATGTTTGTAAGACTTGTTAGACTGTTGACTTAATGAAACTTTATTAGATGATCTCTTCGTCTTTTGACTTTTCTGCAAGGCTTCATCATACTTCCACTGCAAAGGCTCGCAATGGACATCACTCTCTCGCATCTTCTTACTTTTCTTAACTCTTCGTTTTGGTTTATACTCTACTGGCGCTGGAAACATGGAATTTTTACATGAATGTGTTAGTTTCCAATTTTTTTTTCTTTATTTCCCTCTAGCCAACGATATCCAAGGTACTAAAATTCCTTTTTGACTTTTCACATTCTTCTTCTAAGTCCAATTGTGTTCCACTCTCTTCTTCAATGACTTTATGCTCTTGAATGTGTAATTTCTTCCAAAATAAAATGAATGGAATCTAATGGAACAAGGCAACCTTGTATTTGAAGACCAGCAAGTTCACATGCACAAGGAAACTCATGTGTTGTTTTAATGAGCATAGTCAACCCTGTAAAACAAAAATAGAGAGATGTAATAAATAAACTGATGAAATTTTCTCTAAAAAAATCAAACTCTCAAGGATGTACCTATTTGTTATCGTGTTCCTTAAATGAGTGACTCCATTAGTCCATACGACAACAAACTTTTCATTATAATGTGTCAACCATACTTGGCTCACATACTCAACAAATAAAAGGATATTAACACACACCACCTGAAAATATTTCAATTGTTGCTCAAACTCATACTCACTATCTGAATACATGGCTTGGCTCCATAGATCCATAACATGTTATTGCCTATTAGGTTTGGAGTACTCCTTAAACTTCTTGCTAACATTTTTTGAAATATGGAACACACGCAAAAGATAAATTTAGGATGGGAATACAACTTCCATGGAATTCATCAGGGAAAGTTCCCGATGTGTCATCATGACCTAGGGAAGCAACTTCTCGGATGTGAACAACTCCTCTAGCTTCTCCAATGCCCATGAGAAGTTTTCCTCCCTTTCATGGTCCAAATATGCAAATCCATATGAAAAGGTCAACTTCGTTGATGTAACACCAACAATCTCAAGTAAGGTGAGTCAATACTTGTTTATTTTGTACATACAACCAACAATCAACATAATATGTTCATCAGCTTCATAGAGCAATAACATTAGTAAACATAAAGGAAAAGCTACGTGTTTGAGGAATCCAATACCTAATTGTTTTGTATGTACAATAAAAAATCAACACCAAATGAAATATGTTTATCAGTCTCACTAAATTAAGATATGTCCAAAATATATCAACAATAACATTTGATTTCTCTCTGTTTTTGGAATAGTACATGCATTTCTAATAATGAATTAGTTTTAGTATATGATGCATTTATGTTAATGGACCTATCTTACTCGTATGATATGCAGATTTTTCAGGATAGATATGTATAACGCTCGTCAGGTTATCTGGATCTCTATCTTTTAAAGCGACTACGATGTAATTCAGAGTCATGTGGTATTTTGTCATATCATTCACAAAGAATCGTTCTTTGAGTTTCAGATGACCTAATATATCATGACCGTCTAAATCCTTAGCTAGTTCATGATTGTGAATATCGCATTTAACTGTTACCTTCCAACCGCTCCCGCTTGACACATATATCAACATAAATGGACATTTAAATTTTCTACTACCATTGCTTTCAAATGACTTTTTTTTATTCTTGTACTTTCCTCTCCTCTCATAACCAATAATTAATTTGTCTTTCCTCCCTCTTTGACCATTTGTTATATTAGAACGAAAGGTAATAACAATAATATCATATTATCTCTCAATAATACATCAGTTCAGAAGAGAAATATTTGTCAATTAAAATATATAATAATATAATGATTTAGCCAAATATATCAAATCTTGTTTAAATTTTTCACACAATATAATAAAAAAAGAATGAATGAATTGTACCATATATAACAACAACAAAAAAATGAAAATAACACATACAGTGATGAAGAATTTGATAAAATCTTCAGAAAATCCAACCACTTGCATAAGAATAGTATTTTGACTTTAAACTACCATATTTTTTTAGGGGGCCTAAAAAATCCACTATACTGAATTTTCTTAATATCCAAAAACTTATTGATAATTTTTTAAAATATTTGAATAATTTGCACTTTATCGAATTTTCTAAAAAATCGGTAAAAAGCCAAACAGGATTTTAAAAAACCAATAAACCATATACCAATTTTTTTAAAATCTAGTAAAAATGCAAAGCTTTTGGATTTCTCAGTAAAAAATGATACCAAATTTTTGTAAAACAAATAACCGAATTTTATTTTTATCACTATTTGAGAGTGAAATTTGTTTATCTGAATGGTAAAATGCGAGAAGATAAATATAAAAAAATTACATTTTAGACCATATAAAAATTTAGGGGATGACAGAAATATTCCCACTGACTTTATTTATAAATAAAACTTTTTTAAATATTTTTACATTTTTAGTATGCAAATTTTTTATCTCTTTTATATTAAATAAAAAATTAAATACACTCAAATATTATTCTTAATAAAATAAAAATGATCTTTTTTATTTATTTATAAATCTGACTGGAGTAATATTGTACAACCTACATTTAAAATGAATGATTTAAAATTATTACGCAAATTAGAAATAATAAAAGTAGTTAAAATAATAATTTATCAAAATAATAAATACATTGGAATAGTTAAAATAATAAAAACTTATTGAATTGATTTTATTATGAATAATGCTACATATTAAAAAACCACAAATGAAAAGTCTGTAATTAAAAATAAATAACAAAATTAATTAATTTTTTTAATCAAATCAATGTACAGTTTTTAAAATAAAGTTTTTATATTAAATACAAACTTTTCACTTATGAGTTTCTTATAACACAAATATCTATATTAAACATAAATTTTCATTTATAAATGCAGAGTAAAATAATATTGTGCAAGATGACAAAATTGAAAAAAGACTTAATTTCACTCTAAAGTTTAAAAACGACATTTATTTTATTTTTATAAAAAAAAAAGTTTTAGATAAAGTGGGAAAATTTCAAGATGGATAGATTGAAAATGAAATGTTTTGTCTTGATTGCATCTTATCCTCTTTTTTTCTTAGTTTGCTACTCCCTATGGCTTTTGTGGTCACCTACCCTTCTGTCAATTTAACTTTTTATAAGTTACTAAAATTAATGAGCAAAAGATAAACACACATTTCAACTATAGTTTGACACGTAAAATAAAATATTTGAAAGTAAAATATTATTAAAAATTATAAAATAAAATAAAATAAATATTTTGGAGGAGTATGATAAAACTCATAGAAGAAATTGTGTCAAACAACTATCACGTTAAAAAATTTGTCATAATATTTATATATGATTAAATTCATTTAATCTTATTAATTATTTTAGTAAAAAAAGAAATAAATTAATTTTATATTGTACGATTATGTATTTTATCAAATTAAATTGAAAATTTTAAATCATTTATATGACAAGCACTGTGTTATCATCTCTATTACATGAAATCAAGAAAATTAAATTTACTTAATTATCTTTTTTAATAAGCGTAAATTTTTTTTCTTATATATCAATCTGGAGTAATACTTCCCTGTTCTCAATTATAAGATTTTGTAAAAAATATTTGTCTTAAATTATAAGTCACTTTACAATTTTAATTTTTTAAATTTCTCTTTAATCTATAATACATAAAGAGCAATACTGTAAAGTCATGTATAATTTGTCTTTCTAATACAACAATTATTACTTTTATAATGCACTATAAAACTAATAAACAAATTAATTATTTAATAAAATAAATAAAATAATTTTTCAAATATTTTGATTAATTATTGACATTAATTTATTAAATTCAAAATTTATTTTATTAAATAGATTTTTGCAAAATAAAAAGTGAAAGGGCCATAAAATCTCAAATTGAAATTCTCTCACCTTCATCATCATAAACTTCAACAACATCATAATGAAGTTTAAGATATGAAGCGATTGAAGTTGCAAAAGGGACCACCTGCGAGATAAATGAATTTGTTGCATAAGATTGATTCGAAAGCTATTCAACAACTAGTATTTATGTGTGTGCACACGTCTGCGTGTTCGTATGTGTGTGTGCGTGTGCATGTACGTATGCGTCTGGGGGAGGGGGAAGTTTCAACGACAACATTGACTCTTAGAAAAATCGTGTCAGGATGAATTTATGGATTTTAATGATAATGAAGGAAACGATTTTTTTTTTGCTTTTCTTAGGTTTTGGTTTTTTTTAATGAGATTTGACTTTCATTTTTTTTTTTGCAAATTTTGATTTTGATTTCTAGAATTTTTTTATATTATTGTGTCCAGCTTCTATTGGGAAACTGTGGAATACGAGAGCAACAATGCGTCCAATGCTCCAAGAGGACAAGAGAGATGTCACATCTCCACCCAAAACCATAAGGCTTCAAGTATATGGGACATCTTTCTTATATATCAAACACTTCACTCATTCATAGGAGATGTGAGACTTAACAACTCACACTTAAACTCAACATTTTCTCCCATAAAAAGTGTGAGTTCCCCACATCCTATAACAGGATCCAACACATGATCCACCTCCGCTCTCCCACTAAGTCAGACCATAGTTATGATACCACTTGTTGGCGAGATCGAGAAACGCGAGAGCAACAACTAAATCAATACAGTAAAACTAAAAGAAAGAGAGACACCACATCTCCACCCAAAACCTTAAGGATTTGGGCATATTAATCATATTTCTTATGAATCCAACATTTTACCCATTCATATGCGATGTGAGACTTAACCACTCATAGTTGAACCCAGTATTATTGAAGAAGTCTCACATCGCTTAGTTTTGTAAAGAAATACTATAAGACTATATAATAAATTTAAGTTTTTCATTAAAAAATGAATCAGTCGAAAGAACTTTAAGCTTGTATTTCGATTTTTATATTTTCTCTTATACTTTTGTGTTATGGTGTTGTAAAATGTAATTAAATATTTTCTTGGGAGAGTGTGAGTAATTAGGGGTTGCAGGGTGGTTGAATGTAGATTATGTATTGTAACTATTTTCACATAGTGTTACTCTTTTGGTTTCATTTGAAAACGATTGCGGTTTTATCTCAAGTTTTTTGGTTTCCATGTTATGTCCTTATATTGTGATTTTGTCTTTTATTTTTATCTAAGTATTTTTTTCCAAACAATAGGTATCAGAGTCTAGTTCGTTCCATAGATATGAGTCCTTAGTATTCTATATGGTTGCAGCTTTCTCTGATCTTCCACATCAGAAAAAATGGTGGTGTTGGGAAAATATTGTTGAGTTGCACTCACGAGTTCTATTGTGGAGTTTGGACTAGAGAAAATTGATGGAAGATTCAGTTTTTACTTGTGGAAAAGTTCAAGTCAGAGACATGTTGATACAACCAGGATTATACTATGTGTTGGATAGTGATTAGTACATGAGCATTGATTGAAATTAGTGTAAAGTGTATTATGAAATTATGTCGATGGTTGAAGAGCTTTCTGTCAACATGGAAGTTACACCATAACTTTTAGCCTGATTTTTGACATATGAAATTCTTTTGAACTATAATTATCAGTGATGGCAATGTGAAATTTTTAGAGTTTTTTACCTTTAAGTGAAATATATTATTCATGATAGAGTATGATAATTTTGGAACTATGATGGTCGATGAAGACAATTTAAAGAAATTCTTGGATTGGTGTATCTTCAAGTAATTGTACTCTTTATGGTAGAGTATGATAGATCTTTTGAACTATGATTGTTGGTGAAGACAATGGAAGTGTAAATTATGTTTTATAATAATTTTCACATAATATTATTCTCTTGTGTCGTCATTTGATAACAATTGTGATTTTTATTCTATTTTAGAGTTTCTATGATATGTCACTCTGCCTTGATTGTGGCCAAAGATTAAACCAATCTTTATCATTAACAATCACATTGGATAAAATGACATCCATCAATTCGACATTAAGAGAGTTAAACACAACCAGATTATCAGAAAACTGCAATAAAATATCCTATAAACTCTCCATAAATACATGCACAAGTAGAGAGACCTATAGGTCCACTAGATGCCCCATCATGGTTACATTTAAATCAATACTTAGGAAGAACAATCCTGTTAATTTGAGTGATTTTAGGGGCATGCATATGTCCTATAGACAAGTTTGATGATAAAAATGCTTGAATTTTTTCAACACATTAGCTGGATCACTTTGAGCACAGTCAAATTGAATCTTGTTGTGTTGTGAATAGGATACCGTTAAACAAAGTATACACGGTTTCTTAGAAAGAAACACAGAAGGGTTAGGGTTAATAAAGAAGAAAGCAAAAAGGAACAACACGGATTGATTATTAAACTGCTATTCTTTCCTTTCTCTTAGAACAAGATTACAAGTATACAAGAATAACAAAATAACATCTCTCCCTTGAAATTAGGATTTTATCTTCCTATTTTTCCTTATTCTCAAGATTGAGAAACTAGCATCCTATTTATAATAAAATAGCACACTAACCTAATGGGCTTTTTAACAATTACCCATTACAAGCTAACTTAGGGTACAAGCTAACTTAAACAATTGGGCTTACAAGCAAGGCCCAATTCAACATGCTAACAATCCTAGCAATATTGACTAATGCATATTAGAACAAACTTCGACTACAACACGCATTACTTGCGAACAGACTTCGACAACACTAGAGTTCGATCCAACATCTCACAAATCTCCACCTTGGATCTAACTCTATAACATCAAGAAACTAGCTTTCTTCATGCATCTTTATTAACTGCATACAGTGGAAAAACTTGCAACTGGGCAACATCTTTTCTTTTGTCGTTAACACAGCGTCCATGGTTGCCTCACCCTTCAACACTTCCAAACAACCCTGCTGAACCAACATGGCTTTCATCTTCAAGCGCCACAGACCGAAGTCGTTCACTCCGGTGAACTTTTCAATCTCATACTTTGTTGAAGGCATCTTCTCCATGCTCACCGCACCAATTTGTTGTGAATAGGATACCGTTAAACAAAGTATACACGGTTTCTTAGAAAGAAACACACAAGGGTTAGGGTTAATAAAGAAGAAAGCAACAAGGAACAACAAGGATTGATTATTAAACTGCTATTCTTTCCTTTCTCTTAGAACAAGATTACAAGTATACAAGAATAACAAAATAACCTCTCTCCCTTGAAATTAGGATTTTATCTTCCTATTTTTCCTTATTCTCAAGATTGAGAAACTAGCATCCTATTTATAATAAAATAGCACACTAACCTAATGGGCTTTTTAACAATTACCCATTACAAGCTAACTTAGGGTACAAGCTAACTTAAACAATTGGGCTTACAAGCAAGGCCCAATTCAACATGCTAACAATCCTAGCAATATTGACTAATGCATGTTAGAACAAACTTCGACTACAACACGCATTACTTGCGAACAGACTTCGACAACACTAGAGTTCGATCCAACATCTCACATGTTCCTATAAAACCAAATATGCCAAACAATATTAGCAATTGCTGGTAGAAATAAATCTCTAACTTATGAGGTCCATTTTCCATTCATTATAGAGTTGCGATCTCCATTTAATAGTTACAGTTATAGTGTTTATTTATTTTAATTTTTATAAGTTTTGATTTGTTTTAATGCAATCTCTTCATATTTAAAAAATAGTTGTTTTTAATAAAATTTCATATGTGATTCAATAAAATTAAGTCATATATTCATGGCATAATAAAATCGAATATCAATGTAAATTGGTCAGAATTCAGAAAGTAAAAGTAATCATTTTTTAAAATTTTATATATAGTCTATTCGGAAGAAAAAAAACTTAAAGAACTAGAACAAATGCTAAAATTGTGTGGATTAAAACCATTTTTAAAGTTATTTGAATTTGCAAAGGATTGCAATTTGTTTCTGATCATCTAAAACTATACCATATATGTTTATTTACAATGTATTTGTAATTTATTGAAATTATATTTCTCAGAGGAGAGATGTCGAACACGATGTCCTAGACAACTGGTTCGACAAGTTAAACCATAATCACCATAATAAACACATATTCAATTGTACAAAATGATGGAGCAAAAAAATAATAAAGTACATAATAATTGATAACCTAACTCGATGCAACAACACCAACATCTGAAGGGTCGACTTCCACCCCAAAAAAGAAAATTCACTATTAGTAGTTTAGTACAATTAGTCTTACAAGCAACAACAAGTCATATGTTGTTCACTACCTCTTCATAAAACTACCTAATGACTTTCTATTTAAGACTCCCCCTAAATATGAAAATCCTAGTAATTGGTGTTTAATCCAATTATCATTGTTGAATATTACAACTGAACTAGACAAACCTAGTATGCCAAGTTACTGAAATATAGAGGTGTACATAGAGCAATAACAAGGATTCTAAACCCTAGTACTCTTGTGATCTTCAACGAATATTGTTTGTTTTCCAATGTAGGTTTTGAACTCCTTATATAGCAAAATTATTATGGGTTTTTCTCTTTGGGTCTTTGCTTTAAATTTGTCCAGAATCTTTGCACAATCGATTGGATATCATTTATTCCATAAATATCTCCAACAGAAAGTTATGATTTGGTCTAATTCAAATTCAAACTTAAATCATATTTAAACTTGATTTGATCTGCACATCTATCCAATAAATCATATGATCATATTGCTAAATAAAAGTAATAAAATCTAACTGAATCTTCAATAGAAAATTTGTTCCAAAACACAACAATTTGACCTGTTGAGCAAGGCCCGGGTGTCGTATGTGTAACACCCAAGTTTTTCTAGTTATTATTTTAATTGATTTATTTGAATTTTTAATTTAATTATTATGTGGAATAATTGAATTAATTTGGGGGGGGTGTGACTGGGAGGTGGGGGTGGAGAGAGAGAGAGAGAGAGAGAGAGAGAGAGAGAGAGAGAGAGAGAGAGAGAGAGAGAGAAAGAGTAAAGGTTAATGGAGTTTATTTAGAATAATAGAAATTTATTTTAATAATTAAAATAATACTAGTTTATGGGAGTTTGAGTTCAATTTGTGAAATTAAGAGAAATAGAGGGGAGGGGGGAAGAGTAAGAGTAATTTCTTAGTAAGGGAGAGAACTAGATTACCCTAATTATATAAGTTTAAGAGATAACTTAGGTTTAAATTTTTTTTATCAGTACAAAAAAAGGATCAGAGGCACAAGGGAGATAAAAGTTAGAGCTTTGGAGAGAACGGAAGAACAATCAAAGACCAGAATTTTGTAATTATTGTTAAGAAAACCAGGTAAGAGGGAGAATTGATTCAATAATGAGTATATGCATGAGAGGTAGAATTGATGAGTCCTTAACCTCCAATAGAGAAATTGAGATTTTGATTTAATTCTGAATTTTGATGATGTTCTGATGTTATATGTTGTTTTGGATGTAAAAATTCGTGTACCAAGTTGTATAATAAACTCTATTTTGATGAATGGATCTATTTTCACCATTGTTGTGTGTTTGAAGGTTTGGGAAATAACATGAATATATGAAAAACCATGAACTAAATGTATTGATTTGGTGAAATTGGGTGTTGTTGATGATTATATAACATGTATGTGTTGTTTTGTGTCGAATTTGTATGACTGAGACGGAAATATTGGAGTCTGCAACGAACTCCATTTAGTAGAATGAAGTTTGCAACTTTCAGGCTTGTGTTGCCCAGGCTTGTGTTTCAATTCGTTCGTCACTCAAGTGACAATTTGGATGTTTGAGGTGGGTGACAGACGTCACTACTGTGACGGGTAACCCGTCATGGGTCTACAGTGAGGGCAAATGCTTGTTTTGATGATATTAAGTGTCATATTTTGATTTTTTTTACTGTTATGGATGTTTTGGGCATTGTTATGTTTTGTTACCTGTTGTTTTAATTGATAGTTGGTCTGATTTAACAATTAAACATGACTTAATTGAATTTGTGAATTAATTGAAGAATGATGGACATGTGTATACGTGATGACAGGGTTGTGATAATTTTTGTGAACTGTGATGGTAATATGTTGTTGTATGAGCATGAATTATGTTGTTGAATTATGAGTATGTTGTTATGGGATGATAGCTCGGGAGGAGAACTATTGTCGTTGGGTCTATCATACCCTGGGATTCATGTCATTCATCTATCACACAATCTCATTAGGATAACTATGTCACTTGATCATTGGTGCACAAGAATAGGTACTCATGAGTTTAAGCATGAGGAATTAGGGTTTCCTTGATTGCTTTCACAAGGTCTTCACTGAGCTGACTTAGGCCATTGTCATGTGTGTTGCCTTTGTAAATTAGGGTTTGTTCATTCTTGTTGCATCATTAGCTATCAATGTCCTCGAACTATTGTGCATCCAAAAGTACAAAACATGTGGCATTTTCTTCCCTTTTCTTAGTGTGCATTAGGTTTGCAAGAGTATATTAAGAGGCTCATTGCTTCAACTGAAGTCTAATTGGAATTCTAGTACTATTATGATTAATTGGAGGCTCATACGGTCATCTCTCAAGACATGCTCACATTATTTCATGATGTTTTGTCAAAGAAAAATTTAAAAGGTTAATTATGGATCATGATTGCTTAAGTGACAGGGAACTAGCAAGGATTTCTTTCAAGATGGATGTAAGATTGTTCAATATGAAATCAAGCTAGTGACAAAACTTTATCTATTTGTAACTTGATTTTAATGAAAGTTTAAATATGATGCCAAAAGGTCTCAAGTGTGGTCTATATCGATTCTTGGATTCGATTCAAGCTTAAAGTATCATTCTTGTCAAGATTTAGCTTCATTGTAATCAAGTGCCATCACCACTCAAATTAAGCATGCTACATGGGTTCATCACAGTTCAAGCTTCAAATGAGTATGGTATGTTATGGTCTCATCAACAAGCAATGATCATACAATCAAGCAACCATCATTAAATTCAAACACAAGCAAAGGTCAAATGAGAGTGGCACATGGTTATGTTTCATCAAAGAAAGCAAACTTCAAATCAAGGAACCAAGAGAAAACATGGTGGAATAAAAAAAATCCAGCCCAGGTTCAATGGATGTTACAACAACAACATCAATCGTTGAGCTTATGCAAGATGGAGCCATAAGTTTCTATGCACAAATTGCAGCTGCCATGAACAAACTTGCCAACCAAACCAGAGCAAGCTACCAAAATCAAGCATGAACATTCAAGAGAAAACATGTGCAAAAAGAAACAAGATAATATTCATGACCAAGCAAGTACAGGTGTACAATTGCAATGATCAAAGTGCAGTAAGAGTAGAGCAAATGTATACAAAGTATGTATAAGTTACAGCAAGGTACAAGTACAACAATATAATCCAAATACGATACTGATACGACACATGTATAAAAGTGAAGAAAATACAAAATTCAAGGTGCTTCTAGAAGGCCTAATTAATGCCTAATCATTCCCATGGATCTTGGAAAGAATCTTGCACTCAAATTCCATTTTTCCAGCTCAACAATCTTCTCCAAGATGAGGCATGCTTTCCACATTACTCCACACGAGTTTGAGCAATTTCACACATATCAAGCATTCCCAATTCACCCTATAAATTGAGCATCATTCTCTTGCAGTTGCTCAAGCTCTCAACCCTCAAAATTCTGCAAAAATCATACAAAATTCCCAAAAAAAACATATCAATCGGATTCACCCACACACTCATTTTCACCTCAAACTTCATATCCTAAATCCTTCATTAAGCATAATTGAAGGCGTGAGAATAGAAAGTGAACAATAAAATTCACCTACTCGAGCTTTCCATTCTCACCAAAATTTGCATTTGAGCTTGTTTTCCAGCAATGTAGTAAATGCCCCTGTCTCCATCGTTTCTTGATACCAGTCTACTTTCTTTGATCTACTAATTCTTAACCCTATTCTTTGAGTTACCGATTCACTATGGTTTCCATCTAATTTAACTTTCAGGGTTTTTTCTTTGAACGATTTTGCCTCGAATACTCCATACTCAAAGCCAACCAATGGCTCCTGAGCATGGAGCCTGTAACAATGAGCATGGGTGAAGTGAAACCCATAGATAATTTCACATGAAGCCCTGAGTTTCATAACTTGATTTTATTTGAGCTAGAGGTTGAAGATGATGATCTTCATGTGTTATTCATGGCATTCTCTATTTGTTTTTTTCAAATTCAAATTTGCAAATAATGTTCACATGTCTTGATTTGGCTGGTTGGTAAATGTGACTTGGAAAATTGGATATGATGTGGCTGACTAAGTAGCGTGTGGCTTGGGTTGACTCAAGGGTACAATTCTCTTCACAGATCTGAGCCATTAATTGAGATTACCTTTTTTAGTTATCCAATCTGATGGATGAAATGAGTCCTTGTTGGAGCACGTTTAGGCCATTAGATCAGATCCAATGGATCTGATCATTTGAGGTCCTCCCTTGTTTTCCCACTCAGATACACCTAACCTTGGCTTGTGTTGGGCTTCAACGCCCTCTTGGGCCTGCTGGATTGCTATTTGGACATCCCTAGTCCAAATGCACCCCTCATTGTTTTTTTTTTGTTTTTTTTTCTATTTGTTTTTTTTATTTCTTTCCAAGATTATTTTGAAGTCTTGATTTTATCATCCTTTACATTTTAATTCCATTTTTATTTCTGTCATATTATTTTATTTTTATTATTAATATTGAATTTTAATTCTTTTCTCACCGTCTTATTTTTTTCTCTTTATTTTCTGTTTGCGCTTTGTATTTCAGGAGGTTAATTCATATTAATTCTCTAATACGTTTGACGCATAAATTTCATTGATTTGTCTCCCATAGTATGATTTTCACATAAATCATGCTATGATTGCTTAACATAGCGCTACATTGTCCCGATTCGATTGATTGATCATTAACTCTAACTACTAACTATTGACTTGTTAATCATTAACTCCTAACTTTACTTTCATGCAATTTACTTTTTACAAATTAATTTCTTGAAATTTATTTTCTTACTCATTATTATTCATTTACTTCATGCACTTTTACTTTATGTTAATTTTCTTTTATCTTTTATTCATTTTATATCTTGTTATATAATCAAAATGAACAAAAACATGATAAAATTGAAAAGACCAAAAAGACTTAATCCATCTCCTTGGGACTTAAAAGTGAGAAGTAATGCACTTGTGAAGACTCATTGGACCTTGTGCATGAAATAAACTTGACATGGAGAATTGTTATATACTTATGATCTTAATTGCAAGATGGTTATTCATGGCACTACCCTAAGGTAAAGGGACTTGGATTCCAATATCCAATGCTTAGCTTAGGACACTTTGCACATATATGGCTTCCTCTTGGTCTACCCTATAATGAGACATTTTATTTCTCGCATCTATATCTATTCTAATTTTTCATGTATCTCTCCCCCATTTGTTGCACTTTTTCTTTCTTGAGTCCCTTTGATTTGTTTCTAGTTAAATCCTAGGGACAAGGATAAACCTCACAATTCGTAAAACAACAATCAAAATCCCTTGATCCAACGTCAAGTGACAATTTCTCTAACAAACTTAAAAAGACAACTAAAAATATGATTATGATTATGCGCCACGAGCCTTAACTAATGGAGAAGGAGTGAGAATGGTACATTCCTACCCTCATTTTGAATGTTTTGAACATAGGACATGTGGCATGATCGTTCGAGGTATCTGTCTCTACTCATAGAATTTAGTGCAATTCAAATCAAAATGATCCATTTTTCAAAACCTTAAAATCAACATCAACTAATCAAACTATTTTTGCGCCTTAGGGCATCATTCCAAAAACCCTTTTTCAAGATATAAAAACAACCAACACACACTTATTTTCTTTCCCGAACTATGGTCTCTGATTTTCTTATTGCACTATGAGGATACATACATACGAGATTACGAGATCTTAGCAAGCTCACTAATTTAAAAACCTTTTTCCCCCTTTAGCAAGTATCCTTTAGATAATGACGCTCATTCGCGCATAGAGGAACCAAGATAATTCTTGTTGAGTACAATGGATGTGAGATGTGCTAATACCTTACCCTTGCATAACCGACTTTAGAGTCCGAATTTGGTTGCAAAACCATTTTATTTACCTTTTATGGGTGGCGACTCTGTATTTTTTGCGTAGCGACAGGGTTAATGCATGTTTTGTTTATTCTTGGGAAGGGGCTTTAAACATTATGTTGTTGTTGCATTGACGTGTAGTGACATGCATACATAATTTAGTTATTGTCGGCGAAAGAGGAAAGATGCAATCTGAGTAGGATGGATTGGTGACTTGTCCTGAATTCGAGCAGGGTGGATTCGAGGTTCGAACAGGGTGAACCTGGTTCCTGAGGGAACCAATTGATGATGTTATGGTACCACATGCATATATATCAAGTTGAGGTTGTGAATCTCATTTGCATAATTTTAAATGATTATGTGATCATTTTCTGTATGATGATGGATCAGGTGTGAGAATGTTGTTGTGTGATTATTGTTAAACATGTAGATGTTTGAATTCTACCTTTACTACTACAAAAAAAAACATATAATAATGGTTGAGAAATACATATAATGACGGTTCTAGGTATGTTGCTAGGTAGCATGTGATTGTATGTATGGTGATTTCCACGATGGGCATGTGACCGTGGTTTTAAGCTAGGTAGTGTGTGTAATACCCTAATTTTTACCCCTAAGATTTCCCGCATCTCATTTTTTGCATCTTCGCATTTCATACCACAAACAAGATCATGCTTTGGTTCCTCTATCCCTTCTGTCTTTGGGTTTATGCCTTGCAGGGATATCCAAGCATCTGTGTGTTTTTTTATTTGCCTTTATTTGCTTATGTTTACTAACCTTTAATCAAAATCCAAAAAAATGTGTTTGTCTTTCCTTTACTAACTTTTTCAGGAAGAATTTGGATCAAGGTATCAAATATCAGTCCCTCAGCTCGATTGAATTCCATCTGAAAAAAGTCGAAGTTGATCTGCAAACAATTCAAAATCATCTGATCAAGAGTCTCCCAAGATTTTATTTACTTTTATTCAAAAGACTCCAAGGTTCATGTGTTTATTTCCATGCCCTCTTTGACAAGCAAAAGAATCGAGCCAGAGCCAGCACAATCCAGCCAACAAGGCATTTTTCAAGTTTTTCAACTGTGCAATCGATTGCACCCTGCATGTTTTGCCTAGACTTTGATGTTTTCAGCAGTGCAATCTATTCGCGCAACAGTGCAATCGATTGCACAAGGACAAAATTGGCCAAAATCAGCATTTTTCAAATTTTGAAGCATTTGGCACCAATTTCATCATTTGAGAATATTCTAGATCACCCAAAAATAATTCCACTACCTCATCACAATGAATTCCTACCATACACCTTCACTAATCACCACTTGACCTTGAATTTCCCTCCAAATTCAAATTCCAAGCCTAATTTTGATTCCAAACTAAACTCCAATCCACCAAATGTTTCAATCCTAAATCCTATAAATAAATGTCTCATTTCTCTCATTTCACAAGCTTTTGATAGCCAAAATTACCTTGTCAAACTCTTTCTTGACTTTCAATTTTCTCCAATTACCAAATTCACCAAAGCTCTTTCTCCCTTTAAAAGATTAGTAAGTTCATCACTAGAATTTACTAATCTTTGATTTAAACCTTCATCCATTCACTTTTTCATCCTCAATTCTTGTAGATCAAAGCTTTGAAGTGGTGTTTCTGGAGTTTGATTTGAAGAATTTTCATATTTGAAGTGGTAAACCCCTATTCCAATATTGTTGTGCTTAATCCATCTTGCACAATGTGATCCATTATTGATTCTTATTGTTTGATCTTTGGATCTTGCAAATTGCATTCCATTGGTGTTATTTGCTGTTATTTTACTTGAATTTTTGTGCTCAATTTCATCCTTGATCAAGAGATGTTTGAATAAATGATTGATCATGGTTTTGCCTTGCAAATGCTGATGTTATTGTTGTCTGTCAGTGTGCAATCGATTGCACCATTTGTGCAATTGATTGCAGAGTGTTTTTTTCCAGAATTGCTGATTTTATGTTGTGCAATCGATTGACATAGTGCAGAATGTGTTTTTTTGGCTTTGTTTTGGGACTGTTTTGGTTCTCACTTCCTTTTCTTTCATTTCCTTTTGATTTTGGCCATGAAATACACTTTTAAAAGTCATTTTCCTCTTTAAATTCATTGGACTTAGGGTGTAGATGAAGTTGGATAAATATTCATCAATTCAAATCTATCTTTAAAGTGAATTGTTCAATTTATTTTAGGTGCTTTGAGTTAATGATATGTTTAGTGCTTTAATCCACCAAGATGAGTGGATGAACTTAAAGATGGAATGATCTTGAAATTGTAATTCAATTTGGCATTCCCTCTCCTCTTCTCTTTTCCTTTGGATCAATGAAAATCTTCGATATCGTTTGAACTTATTTCAAGTTCTTGATGAAGATTAGATCATTACCCATTTTCTTTTCGTGCGGTATTGCTTTCGGAGAGTGATCTACATATCACTTCTCTAGCATGCATTAGCACTAACATTATATTGACCGGCCTCAGATAGTCGTGGTTTCTAGATAAACCCGATTATGATTGCTTAACATAATGCTACATTGTCCCGTAATCAGAAAAGTGATCATTCGTGGCTCAAACCTATGTTTGAAACTCCGAGTATGGTTGATTATTTGTCTTAAGTCCATCATCTATGAAGCTTGTTATTAGGAGGCTTTGGTCTTATCAATCCTCTAATGAGCTTTCATTAACCTTGGTCTAAGTGCAAGAATTAATCTTCGTTGATCATTTGCTCTAATAACTAATTGCTAACTCACTAACCATATCATTGTACTAACTTTGTTTATGTTTCCTTCTTGCTCCCTATCTCTCTTTTATCTTTATGCTTATCATCTCATATTAGATTTTTGTTTATGCTTCCGTTATTTTTCCTTTTTCTGTTCGACACATGTTTATGCTTCCGTTATTTTTCCTTTGTCCGTTGGACACATGTTTATGCTTCCGCCTCTTTTTTTTTGTCCACTTGGACCATATCTTGTTCAAAGCATTAATAAAAGACTAAACCTCTAAAAACTTGGTGCTCTTAACTTTGTGGCTATGATCTTGGACTATTCTTGGACCCTTAGACTTAGAATTAGGTCTCTTTCCCTTTGTTTTGAGTATTATGGATCTTTGCCTTTATTTGGCTTGTTCATTTGCTTATGCTCAAGATGGATGGAATTCTTTTGGCTTACTATGGAGTGTGTGTAATACCCCAAATTTTACCCTCAGATTAGTTGGTTCAGGTTGCATGACATTTCATTTGTGCATTAGCTAATTACTAACGGGTTACGTAGTTTGTCTCGTTTTGCAGGAACCACGACTGGTACACTTTAGCTGTTAAAGGGTGAAAGGGTCATTTTCACGTTGTTTATTGACAGTCCTTGAAGCTGAGTCATCATTAGAGATTTATTAAATGAATAGAGCCTCCGTCTCCGAGCTCCTTATTCTCTTTGAAGGTGAACAGAAATTCACGGTAATTTTGGCATCAGGATCTTTGAGATACGGTAATCAATTCAACGGGCTGAGACTCTGTCGTCAGTGGATTTCTGAGACAGTTATTTTGTCATGCGGGTTTGATTATGTTGAGATATTAATTTGGTTTGGTTCAAGTCAAATGCAAGGATCTGCTCTGCGGAATTTGGTTTCAACAAATATTTATTTCTCTGTTTCTTCTGCTACCTGCCATTCAAATTTTAAAAGGGAAGCAGTGAATTTATTCTGACTCAAGTCTAGAGTTAATATACCAGTTTAATCATGATCTTAGGCCGAATTAGTTCAGGACATAGGATCTCGTCATCAGAGAGACACATTGAATTTTTCAGTACCGCGGCCAGCTCTGTTTTGCCGTAATTGAATTTCTCTGCTTTTTGCTGTTTTACTTCGTTCAAGGCCGATACCGCTCCTACCACCAGCCACCACTTAATTTGGACAGGAAATTTGGACCATCTGATCTAGTTGATGAAGTTCAATCGGAATTTGTGTCGGAAGCGGATTAGTCGGATAAATTGGAGGAACAAGGAATTGATAAGTATGAGTTTTCATTTTGCATTTTTATTTTTCTTTCATTTTCATCCTTTTAAAAAAAAATTATTTTATGACTTATTTTCATGTTCATTTCATTTCATAAGTTCCTTTTTAAAAAAATAAAAATAATAATAACTTCGTTTCACTTTGAAGCTAATTTTGTTTCATTTCAAAATTGATTTTTATCCCATTTTAAACATTATTTTCAACAAAAGCATGTGTTTGCATTAGTTTTCGTTTTCATTTGCCTAAAAAATAAATAAATTAAGGACTTTATTTATTAATATTAATTCTTTATGAAATTGATTGAATAAATAAGGAATTTTATTATTAATTTTAGTTTCTTTACAAAATAAATGGTAAATGAATAAATTACAAAGCATATATAAAATTACATTTTTCATAAAAAAAATATTAAAAAAAATTTCTAAAAGTTCCTAAGTCTTCCGATCTTCTCCGACTTTTCCCAAACTTCTGGCCGATGCTTCCGAACCTGCAAAACAAGTCAAAACAAGTGGCAAAGTTAGTCGGTTAGTTCGATACCCTCAGAACGGTGTCATCACCGGGTGTCTGTTCTCGGCCAATGGCCTATCCGGCAGCAATCCGTTCTCATCAAAGGCGACTAAGAAAGATGAAGAGGAAAGTTATATCAAAATAAGTTGTTTGGCCAAAAAGCGCTTATTCGGAAAGGCGGTTTGCCCGAAATCGGACCGTAACGCCAACCATCTCCGAAAAACAACTCAAACTTCAATTCTGTAAAGCAAATAAGGAGCTTCACTTCAGAAATCAATCCAAAAAAATCAAGTTCAGAATCAAATAAGGAATTCAGTTCAGACATCCATCCAATAAACCAGTCCAGAAAAATAAATAAACCAGTCCAGAAAAACAAATAAACCAAGCCAGAAAACCGGAAAAATAAGTTTAGGAAACCAGTAGGTTCGAACTCAATTTGCAAACTGTCAACACACCGAAATTCCAGCCAACAAATATGCAGAAAGAGTCATAAAATCTTAACAAGTCAAGCCACAAAAAGCGCAGTAACATTAGTAGAACCGTGAGGATCGCGGGATCCGTAATACAATCCAGGCCCACAAGTCACATAAAAAACTCATATAAAATCATCAGATGGGGTCTGCAAACCCTAAGGTTTTTTTTTTCACAATCAAAGAACGGCGGAGACGGTAAGAGTGGTTCTCAGAGAAGCCATCTGAAGCTTCGTCATCATCGAACTCATAAAGAAGAAATTACAAACCATCACATGGATCAACTGTGAACGAACAGCAAGCCTCGCCAACGGACCAACCCCTTCAGCCTCAGTTGAACATCACCGGCCGAAGTCATAGGGAAAATGCTCGACGATCCGCGATTGAGAACCATCGCCCGTCAAGGAACCCCATCCGTAAATCCATCGACTTCGAAGTGTTGCCGTCCGTGAAAGCCGCTTCGAACCCGTCACAGGTGAGCAGTTTCTTTCTTTTTTTTTACACGTTATGGTGTGTTGTTTCAGGTACAGGAAAAATGAAGAAAAAGAGGCATAGGGTCGAAGGAAGAAGACAATGAAAGCGTAAAAAGCAGCATGCAGACGGACAAGGAACTGCGGAAAAAGCTCTGACAGAGGTCAACCATGGTGAAACGGTGGCTGCGCGAGGGAGAAGATGGGAAATACATCGAACCCTAAAATTTGCAAAGACCCTTTCTCTTTCACCGTTTAACTTACCCTGTTGTTTATATTATTATTTATTTATTTGTTTTGTGTGGTATAGTTAATAGGTAACGATAAGAAGTTTTTAATTAAAAATTAATTAGGTGTTAATAAGTGATAACTAAATTAATATTAAAGCTTTTTGAAATTGATTAAAACTCCCATTGACATAAAGTTTTTACTATAAAATAAAACAGTTTTAATTACTAACGTTGGTTTCTTAAAATTTTGTAAATTAAGTCTTCCTTTCAAATGTAATAAGTATTCTGTTGTTTTTAATAAAAAAAACATTTTCTATATATATATAATAAAAAATAAAAAGGGCATCATAAAGGTCCTTTAAGAAAAATAATTTTTTAGATTAAATATAGCATTTTTAAAGTTCTTTAGGTAAAACGAAATGGGAAACTTTTTATTAAATGAAATTATCCTTTCTTCTCTTAAAAAATAAATAAAATATATAAGAAAATGAATAACGAAGTTTTTGTTCGGTCGGTGCAATTATGGCTAACCCTCGCTAGTTAGCGTGTTTCGGCTTATCCTTGTTTTGTTTTGTCGTTGTTTCAATTGTAATTTCGCGAGGCCATGGTCGCAGATTATTTGTTTTATTTTCTCGCATTGCATTATTTTTTTGGCCCTTTGGGGTTTGTAACTTACGCGAACGGCCGCGACGCTTTCTTTACTTTCTGCATTTATATTTCTGCCATATAATATTTTGCCATGTTTGCATGATTTACCGTTTTAATCCTCCGAAGGAATTAGGTCTAGCCGTTTGACCGCCGAGTCAATAGTCTTAACCCTTTGAACCATTTCAAACCCTGTTTAGCCTACGTGTCCCGTCGTGGACAAAAATACCCTTTACCCTAGCATTAGGTCAAAGAGTCGCCGTACTCTGTTTAGGGTTTCCCGCCGTTGAATCCCTAATTTCAACCCTAAATTTTCAATTAACAAATTCAACATAGAAATAGGAGTTTCAAAGACTCCACGTAAGCGTGTCCTTAAGATCCGTTTATTCCCCATTGAAACCTTGACCATAGTCAAGACGTTTCTAACCTCACTTTCGAGAGGAACTACGATTACTCTGATTCCATTCCCTATCCAGGATACGTAGGCACAAGATGCGACGTCTTGCCGAGTAAACTTAGGACTAACCCTTAGGTCTTTAGGTCACTTTATCCCTTAGCTCAATATATATTAAGGCAGATAATAAATAAATAAATAAAAGCATACAATAAACAAAAGGTTCCTGTAGAGTACTACAGAAGTTTAGGGTGCTAGTACCTTCCCTAAATTTAACCAACCCCTTACCTAGGTCTCTCCCCGCATTGTGTTTATAATGCAAAAATAGGTTTTCCCTCTTTTGACCTT
Organism: Lathyrus sativus; assembly: GCA_963859935.3. Taxonomy (NCBI): domain Eukaryota; kingdom Viridiplantae; phylum Streptophyta; class Magnoliopsida; order Fabales; family Fabaceae; genus Lathyrus; species Lathyrus sativus. Next base: position 29,909,547 of record OZ012740.1, on the reverse strand, counting down.
TTCCTTCGGATAAATCAAAGAGCGGTTGTGAATCAAGAATTGTGATTCAAACTAATTAATAGTTTGATATCCTATTTCCACCACAACAGAAAATGGCGACTTCACTGGGGACCGCCATAATTTTAAGGGTTACCCCTATTTTGTTTATTGCATGCTTTTACATTATTAATTATCTGTATATGTATTATTGTGCCTTGCTTGGGGGGTACCCTGTTATTGTGAGATAAGTCCTAACCCGGACTTAAGTGACCTTATTATAGGAAGGTGAGATATTCGACGAGGCTTGCCGGGAGTGAGTCCCGACCAAGTTGACTCGAGAATCACCGCTCAGTTGAGACCCTTTCGAAAACGGTTCGGTTGATCGAGTTAGTCGTGAAAACTTTTACTATTTTCGATTAGAGTCTATGATATTGAGGATCGTAGTTACCTTAACACCACCTTGGCCTTATATAGGACGTAGTGCGGGAACTATGTGGGAGTAGTCCTACAATGGTTGCTACGCGATGCTACACTCGAAAGAGGTTCTCTCGAGAATATTATCAACCCCCGAGTCAGTCGGAAAGTTGATAATACCCGAAGGATGGACTGATGGCTTTGGGCACTTCTTTAGAACCCTTGTTCTGCAGGTACAACTAACCGTAATACATACCTTATGTGGATGGGTAGACCCTAACTCCTTGCACATACCTTTAACCTAGGACTTGCGAATATATGTGCATTGCATCCATTAAAGCATCACATTACATTACACTTCATGGAATTCAGATCTTATTTATGAATATTGCAGGATTATGGATTACAATAGAAGAAAAACTTTGAAATATACTTTTAAAAGGCCTAAGCTATATAACTTAAGGAAGCTAGGATCTTTAGTCCAAGATCGAGAAGGATTCTGTAACCAGTATGGAAGTTTGTTATCTCTATTGGAATATAAAGTAAGTGAGGAACTTCTTTCGGTTTTGCTACAGTTCTATGATCCCGACTACCACTGCTTCACATTCCCCGATTATCAGCTATTACCTACTTTGGAAGAATATTCTCAGCTTTTAGGGTTACCTATCCGGGATAAGTATCCTTTCCCTTTCTTAGAGAAGGACCCTAAAGAACAGAATATTGCTAAATCCACATGTTTGAAGGTATCTGACATTAAGAAGAATATGAATCATAAAGGTGAAATCTTTGGGTTACCTACAAAGTTCCTAATCAAGAAGGCCCAATATTATGCCGATTACTTGAGCATGCCTACCTTTGAGATGATCCTTGCCTTGCTTATCTATGGAGTGCTGCTTTTCCCTAATTTTGAAGGATTTGGGGACCCTAATGCCATCAAGATCTTCATGCAAAGGAACCCAGTACCGACCTTATTGGGTAATACTTATCACTCAGTCCATATCCGAAACCTCCATGGTGGAGGGGTGATTACTTGTTGTGTGTTGTTACTGTACAAGTGGTTTATTTCGCACTTGCCTAAGTCTGGTCCTTTTTGGAGTCCCACTCAAGGACGTTGGTCACAAAAGGTTATGGCTTTAACTCACTCTGATATTGATTGATACAATCGCAGGTACGATGGAATACTAGTCATTGATGGTTGTAGAGACTTCGCTAACATACCTTTACTCGGTTTTAATGGAGGAATTAGCTACAATCCAGTCCTAGCTCGCCGACAGTTAGGATATCCCTTAAAAGAACCGCCTAAAAGTATCTACTAGAGAAGATCTTCTTCGAACTCAACAAAGAGCTTCAGGATCAAATTATATCTTCTTGGGGACACTTGCATAGGAAAGGTCGAGAAAGTCTGGGGAGGCCAAATTGCATTTCCATGGAGCCCTATCTTCAGTGGGTCCGAGAAAGAGCTGTCAAATTGAAGATGCCTTATCCTCGTCAAGATCCTCTGCCTCCAAGAGAGGAACCGGTCCAGTATTTCATGTCCGAGGCTGAAACATTGAAGATCGAATTGAAAAAAGCTCATCACGAAGCAGAAACATGGAAGGACAAATACCAGGTGATGGTCAGCGAGTACGACGAACTTCAGAAACAGCTTCAGTCAAGGAATGAAGAGTTACTCTCCTACAAGAAGAGAATACTCTACGAGGATTTATTTTTCTCCGATTCTCCGCCTAATCGCCAAGATCATGAATAGTGCTTCCTTAGGGTTCTAGAATTTTAGTTGTTTATTTTCATTGAGACTTTTCTTTTAAGAATATTATTTGTGATCCATGTTTCAATCAATAAAATTTTTTCGTTATCCCGCAATTCTCGTAAATACTTGAATTCCATGAAGTCATGTCATTCGCATTTCGCATCATATCTTTGCATTACATGTGTCTCTCGGTTTCTCATACTCAGTTCTCTTGCCTTCCAGTTTTTTCACCCTGAATTGATACAACACTAGAGCTCAAGCTCGAAGAAGGATGGAAAAACATGCTCAAGAGATGGATCGCGTTAACAACGAGCTAGCAGACCTTCAAGGGAGTGTTGGAACAATCATGGAATTACTCCATGTCATGAATGCAAAGATGGATACTCAGCCTACCGTGGTTTCTGAGATTAAGGCTACTGCTGCTGTAGATCCTCCGGTTGTTTCTGCGCCAAACCCGTTTCCTTATGGCCTCTCACAAGATTTTTTGCATCCTCCTGTTGTTACATCAGCTCACCAGGCTATTCCTATTACTACATCAGTTCAACAAGTTGTTCCTGTTATACAAAACGTACAACAAACTGTGCCTTTGGTTTCTGAGCCTCACAAGGTGGTCCCTACTTTCACACAAGCTAATGTCCGCACTCATGTGCAGCCTTATCTTAATGAGCTTGTTTATGAAATTCTGGATGATGATGATGGAGGATACCAACCACGTGATAAGCTTCGCGAAGAGGTGGTTACTATTGATAAAAGATTGAGAAAGATGGAAGGAGACCAGATCTTTGGTGCTGCTGCTAGAGATATATGTTTGGTTTCTGGTCTGGTTATTCCGCCAAAGTTCAAGACTCCGAACTTTGATTGTTATGAAGGGACTACTTGCCCGAAAAGCCATTTGATAATGTACTACCGCAGGATGGCTGCTCATGTGCAAAATGACAAGTTGATGATTCACTGTTTTCAAGACATGAAAGGTGCTTCGTCGAAGTGGTATTTAACATTAGACCAGTCTCGCATCAAGTCTTTTCAGGATTTGTCTGACGCTTTTATTAAGCACTATAAGTACAATATGGATATAGCTCCTGACAGGAGACAACTTTTGAGTATGACACAGAAGAGTTCCGAGACCTTTAAAGAGTATGCCCAACGATGGAGAGAGATTGCTTCTCAAGTTGAGCCTCCGTTGACTGACAAGGAACTAGCTGATTGGTTTGTGGACACCGTCCGCCCTGAATTTTACGAGAGGATGGTGGGTAGTGTAACCACGAATTTTGCTGATATTGTTGCTGTTGGAGTACAAGTTGAACTAGCTATGAAAAATGGAAAGATGTCTGGTGGTTCTGGCAGCACGAGTTCAAAGGACCAAACTAAGAAGTCCTCTTTCAATTCTCAGAAAAAGAAGGAAGGAGAGACTCATGCTGTATCCTCCGATAGAAGGGGAAAACACCAATATCCATATCCGCCATCGTACGCTCAACCTCATGGTTACCCTGTTCAGTATGCTCTGCCTCCCTATGTGGTTGCTGTTGCACCATCTTTTAATCAGCAAGCCCCACAAGCTCCTGCTTATCAGCCTATGCAGCAGGCTCCTGTTTACCCGCCTCCTGCTTATCATCAGCCTCCACCTAGCTACCAGCAAGCGCCCAACGCTCCCGCTAATCAACAACAGAGGAATCCGACACCTCGCCCAAATGCTCCGAGGAGACAATACAAGCTGTGTCCTCCGATTCCAATGACGTTCACCGAGTTGTACCCTTACCTAGTACAACGGGGTTTGTTCACCACCCGAGCTTCGGGTCCGCCTCCGAATCCTTTGCCAGCCAACTACAACGCTGCCGCTCATTGTTTATTTCATGAGGGTGCGCCGGGCCATGATTTGGAGAACTGTTATGCTTTGAAGAATATTGTGAAGGATCTGATGGAAAAGAAGATCTTGTCGTTTGATGATCCATCTCCCAATGTTAAAACCAATCCTCTGCCTACACATGCGAAAGTTAATGCTGTTGATGATTCGTCTTACGAGAGTTTTATTCGTGATGTATCCCAGATTAAGAATCCTCTTAAGGCGTTCCATGTAAAGCTGTTTGAAGTAGGCCTGGTGTCTATTTCCCATGTTGACTGTATAAGTTGTGAAGGAAGTGATAAAGGGTGCGCTATGGTTCAGAAAGATGTTCAGAGATTGATGGATGATGGTTTCCTACAAGTAGTTAACAAGGCGAAGGAAGTTGTTGTAATTGAGCCTACTTTCAACTTGCCCGAACCAAGGGGCAGGATGCCAGTGTTTAATCTGCCAACGCCAAAGTCTGTCATGCCAATGTTCAGCATACCGATTCCTGTTACTCCAGCAGTGGACCAACCTAAGCCCTTGATTATCCAGAAACCGAGTTCGTTTCCATTCAGTGATCCCAAATCTGTACCTTGGAAGTATGATGTAACCGCGATTGATAAGGAATCTGGGAAGGTCATTCCAAGAGAAGAAGTGAAAGTTGATAGTGAAAATGTGACCAACATAGCTGGGGCAAGCAGGATGACTCGCAGTGGTCGTGTCTACACACCCTGTTTTGATGAGGCTCTGTCCAAGGAAACAACTACCAATATTGTTGTATCGGCTGGAGATAAAGGTAAAGGGACTATTACTAATGAGGAAGGCGCTGAATTCTTGAGGATAATCAGGAAGGGTGATTATAAAGTTATCGATCAGATTCACCAGACTCCTTCGAAGATTTCCGTCTTATCCCTGTTATTGAATTCACCCGTGCATAGAGCCGCTTTGCAGAAGGTCTTGACTCAAGCTCATGTGGCTCAAGACATCACTACCGGCCAGTTTAATAGTGTGATTGCTAATATTACCGCCTGTAATACTCTCAGCTTCAGTAATGAAGAGTTGCCGAAAGAGGGTCCGAATCATAATCGTGCTTTGCATATATCAGTAAAGTGTCAGGAAGATAATTTAGCAAGAGTTCTTGTGGATACTGGTTCTTCGTTGAATGTTCTACCTATGAGGGTTCTCAGCAAGATGGCTTACAAGGATACTATGGTGAAGCCTACTTCTTTAATTGTCAAGGCTTTTGATGGTTCACATAGATCGGTGGTTGTAGAAGTTGACCTTCCGATTCTGATCGGTCCACACGTGTTCCAGATCACTTTCCAAGTTATGGACATTAATTCTAATTACAGCTGTCTACTAGGAAGACCTTGGATCCATGCCGCTGGGGCAGTAACTTCTACCTTGCACCAAAAGATGAAGTTTGTGGTTGACGACAAGTTGGTGATCATACATGGTGAAGAGGATTTAATGGTTAGTAATTTATCATCGTTCCGGTACATTGAGGCTGATGAAGACGCTTTGGAGACTTCTTTCCAAGCGCTTGAAATTGCCAATGTTGTTCTAGTGGAAGTCGAAGAAACTGCGGGAGTCCAGAGTGGCCCATCTTTTGCATCGTTGAAGAGTACCAAATCGACAATCGACAGGGGAATTCCTGAAGGTTGTGGAGAAGTAATCAACGTCAAGGCAAAGACTAATCGCTACAGATTGGGTTACAAGCCAACTCATGTTGAAGGACATCCGAAGGTTTTCCAAGAGGTGTTCGTCAGTGGAGGTTATCAGGTCAATGCCATCAGTGACTATGACGAAGATGAAGATTTGAACAACTTGGTGTTTCAGAGTAATGTAGCATTGAGAAACTAGGAGGCCATAGAGATTCCAGTTAATTTCCCATCGTCAAAGTAATTTTTCATTTTTCATTTTGTGTTTTCAAATCCATAGCTCTGCCCAAGGCTATTGGATCACTTTGTAGGGCCACCTTTTCATTTCAAACAATTATTAATAAATGCATTTTGTTCGAGTTCCATCTTGTTTCATTAGCGTTTCTTCGTTTTCACCTTTTTAAAATGAAATTGGCAAAAAATTTTTTTCAAAAACTACAAATTAAAATCATTTTCATTTTCTCTCGCATTGTCATTGAAAATTTAATAAAAATAAGCCTTTCAACATGCAGTGACATTACAACCCTTGTTGAATCCAATGACACTATTGTCCCCCCTAATTGGGATTCACCCATTTACCAAGCTGAAGATGAGGGTGAAGAAGATTTTGAAGTACCCACAGAACTGACTAGATTGGTCGAGTATGAGTACACAGAGCTTCAACCACACAAGGAGCAGGTAGATTTGATTAGTCTTGGCACAGGTGAAGATAAGAAAGAGGTCAAGATTGGCGCAGTACTTGGGGAAGAGGTCAAGCAGAGATTGGTCGAGCTGTTGAAAGATTATGTTGATGTGTTTGCATGGTCGTATCAAGATATGCCCGGTTTAAACACAGATATTGTAGTTCACAAGCTACCGCTTAAGCCAGAATGTCCGTCTGTCAAGCAGAAACTTTGAAGAACGAGACCTGACATGGCTTTGAAGATTCGAGATGAGGTTAAGAAACAGTTGGATGCGGGTTTTCTTGCGGTTGCGAAGTATCCTGGTTGGGTTGCCAACATTGTTCCCATGCCCAAAAAGGATGGTAAGGTCAGAATGTGTGTGGATTACAGGGATCTGAACAAGGCTAGTCCAAAAGACGATTTCCCTTTGCCGCATATCGACACACTTGTCGACAATACAGCTAGTTTTGCAGTTTTCTCATTCATGGATGGTTTCTCCGGTTATAATCAGATCAAGATGGATCCCGTCGACAGAGAAAAGACTATATTCATCACTCCTTGGGGGACCTTCTATTACAAAGTTATGCCTTTCGGTCTGAAGAACGCAGGGGCAACCTATCTGCGTGCTATGACGACTCTCTTTCATGACATGATGCACAAAGAAATTGAAGTGTATGTGGATGATATGATTGCCAAATCTCATGACAAGGAGGAACATTTGATTCATCTGTTGAAACTCTTTGAACGACTCTGAAAATATCAGTTGAAATTAAATCATGCTAAGTGTACTTTTGGTGTCAGATCTGGAAAGCTACTTGGTTTCATCGTCAGCCAACGAGGAATCGAGGTAGACCTTGATAAAGTCCGAGCCATTCAAGACATGCCGGCTCCGCAGACCGAAACCCAAGTCAGAGGCTTTCTGGGACGTTTGAACTACATCTCCAGGTTTATATCTAACCTGACTGCTACTTGTGAGCCGGTATTCAAGTTGCTTTGCAAAGGTCAGACTGTTGATTGGAATCCAGATTGTCAGCGTGCGTTTGAAAAGATCAAGGATTACTTACAAAAGCCTCATATCTTGATGCCTCCTGTTCACGGAAGACCATTATTTATGTACCTCACTGTTCTTGAGAAGTCTATGGGTTGTGTACTTGGGCAACACGATGAGACCGGACAAAAGGAACACGCTATATACTATCTGAGCAAGAAGTTTATTGATTGCGAGAACCGATATTCACTGTTGGAGAAGACTTGTTGTGCGCTGGCATGGGCTGCTAGGCGTCTCCGGCAATATATGATGGGTCATACTACCTTGTTGATTTCGAAGATGGACCCAATAAAGTACATTTTCGAAAAGCCTGCTCAGACAGGGAGGCTTGCTCGTTGGCATATGTTGTTATCGGAATATGACATCCAATACGTACCTCATGAAGCTATCAAAGGAAGTATATTTTCAGATTATCTTGCAGACCAACCAGTCGGAGATTATGAGCCTCTTAAGTTTGACTTTCCAGACGAAGACATTATGTGGGTAAATGATTTCAACGAGCCAGAGCCAGAGCCCGAGGATGGTCCCGAACCGGGTCTTTGGTGGAAGATGATGTTTGATGGTTCCTCCAATTACAGTGGGCATGGCATAGGCGCCGTTTTGATGAATCCAAAAGGTGGTTATACCCCATTTACAGCAAGGTTAGAGTTCGAGTGCACAAACAATGTCGCCGAATATGAAGCATGAATCCTTGGCCTTGAAGCAGCTATTGATCTCCGGATCAAACTTCTTGAAGTAAGTGGAGATTCAACGTTGGTTATCTATCAAGTGAAAGGTGAATGGGAAACCAAGAATGAGAAGTTGGTCCCTTACAAAACCTACATTGTGGAGTTAATTAAGTACTTCGATGAGATCAAGTTCGAACATATTCCGAGGACTGAAAATCATATTACTGACGCCTTAGCCATGCTAGCATCCATGTGGAAGGTCAAGTTTGTCAATGAAGCGCCGCTCATTCGAATCGAGCGTAGAAGGGAACCCACCCACTGTTTGTTGATTGAAGAAGATGAAATTGATGAAAAGCCTTGGTTTCATGATATCAAGAATTATTTGCTCACGCAAGAGTATCCAGCAGATGCTTCTTATCTTGACAAAAGGACCTTGAGAAGACTAGCATCTAAGTTCTTCATCAGCAACGACGTACTATACAAACGAAACCACGACATGGTTCTGCTTAGGTGTGTGGATAGACTTGAAGCAGACATGTTACTCCAGGAGATTCATGAAGGGACGTTCGGAACTCATGCCAACGGTTATGCCATGTCCAAGAAACTCTTGAGGGCTGGATATTACTGGTTAGCTATGGAATCCGACTGCATCCGATACGCTAGGAAGTGTCACAAGTGCCAGATCTATGCTGACAAAATGCATGTTCCTCCTTCACCACTGAATGTTCTGACTTCGCCGTGGCCTTTCTCTATGTGGGGCATTGACATGATTGGGGCAATTGAATCGAAATCTTCCAATGGTCATCGTTTCATTCTCGTGGCTATTGACTACTTCACCTAGTGGGTGGAAGCTGCTTCCTACGCCAATGTGACCAAACAAGTAGTTGCTCGATTCATCAGGAAAGAGATTATCTGCCGTTATGGGGTTCCGAGTCGGATCATCACTGACAATGGTACCAATCTGAATAACAAGACTATGAAGGAGTTATGTGATACTTTCAAGATTGTGCATCACAATTCTTCTTCGTACCGTCCTAAGATGAATTGAGCCGTGGAAGCTGCGAATAAGAATATCAAGAAGATCCTGCAAAAAATGGTTAAGACTTACAAGGATTGGCATGAAATGTTACCGTTTGCTTTACATGGATACAGAACCACCGTTCGGACTTCAACCGGGGCAACACCTTTCTCGTTGGTATATGGAATGGACGCCGTTCTTCCCATTGAAGTTGAGTTGCCATCTTTAAGGGTGTTGATGGAAGCAAAGTTAGATGAAGCGGATTAGGTTCAAGACAGATATGACCAGCTGAATCTCATTGATGAGAAGCGCCTGACAGCTATGTGCCACGGTCAGCTATATCAGAATCAAATGAAGAGAGCTTTTGACAAGATAGTCCGGCCCCGGGAGTTCCGTCAAGGAGAGCTCGTACTTAAGAAAATCCTGCCAGTTCACAAAGACATGCGGGGGAAATGGATGCCCAACTATGATGGCCCATTTGTTGTTAAGACAGTCTTCTCTGGAGGATCGCTAATTCTTACTACAATGGACGGTGAAGAGCTCGCCCATCCTGTGAACTCCAATGCAGTCCGAAAATATTATGCCTAAAAAAAAAAACAAAAAGATAAAAAATGCAGCTCGCTAAGTTGAAAACCTGAAAGGGCGGCTTAGGCAAAAATGAGCGTCCCGATGGATTGAAAACCCGAAAGGGCGGTCTAGGAAAAAGTTAGGGACAAAGGCATTTCACTGCATTGGACGACACCGAGCATTGCAGACGCTTTTACAGAAATCCATTTCAAGTCCAATCACTCTCTTCAGAAGCAAGGTTGTAGGTAGTCTTAGTCATCAGGGTCAGTAGGTCGTTGGATTCAATGTAACCTTTCCCATATTGCCAATTTCAAATTTGTAATTTCCCATGGAGCTATGCCTTTAGCAAGCTACCATTCTTCAATAAAATTTACCTTTTGCTTTTCAACACCTTTGTGCACATTATCTCTATTTTATTTTTGTTATGCAATTCGCTGTTGTTAATAATTTGTGAACATGAAAAGTGTTTTTCAAAACTAAAATATATTTTCTCGAAAATACAGTTGGAAATGAAAGTTACTTTGACTCATGAAAATTTGTGAAGGATATCTTCGTCCCCAGTAAATCTCATTGTTGCATAAACATTTGTTTGTTACCAGCATTTTCCCAGTGTCAGTCCCCAGCGAGACTTTAAGCTGACAACACTTTGGGATCCACCCGATAAATCCCCGGTGACTCTCAAGATTAGAGAGATATCCCCGGTATCCTCCAAGTGATATATGTTCTTGAAGACCCATTCTCAGTGGAAACATTTGTTCCTCAGTGAAATCGCCTTACTTTCCTCATGAAATATTCCCCAGGAGTGCCAGGTTTCCCCAAGCAGTCAAGATATTGTCCCCAAGAATGTCTATTGATTTCTCCCCAGTAAGTCTGATGAACTCTCCGCAGGGAAGTTTGATATATCTTATCCCCAGTTGGATATATCTTTTCTCCAAGAAGCCGAGGTACTTTTCCCAGGAAGTTGCTACACTATCTCCATGAAGTTGTCCAGCTCCACACCTTCCCCATACAGCGGATATTTATTTTATCCCCGGAAGTCTATGATCCAAGAGTTCTTGAGCTGATTATGGTTCATGATAGAAATCCCTCACGTGAAGTCATGACATCTTATCCCCGTGCGGAGGTTATGAATCTCCAGTTGAAGTCAGGGCATCATACTCTCTGGTGAAATCGTATCGCACCCCCCATGTGGAAGTCATGAGATTTTCTCCCCAGGGAAATTTTAACTTTGAAGCCAGATTCAGTCTTACCATCAACTATTCCTATCCTCTAATAGATGTACTGTTGCAGAGGTCACTGGGTATTCCTGTCGAGATGTTTATTTCATCTCATGCCACCTCTCTCATCTATTTTGTCAGCATAAGCATAAGCATGAGCATTACATACTCATTTTCATTTCATTGTCATACACATGAACATACACATTCGTATACACTTCGACATACACATTAGCATTTGCATGCTTGCTATTTCTTGTCATCCTTGTCGTTACCGCCGAGTAACTAGGTTTGTCCGCTCTCTCCCAGTAGATCGTCAGCCCTAAGCATAAAATACCTACTTGTTTCCAGTTTCCCCACAGAGTTCAACCCTCGTGGACGATGTTTATTTCCGTTACCTTTCCACGTTAAGATAAGGTAGTTCCCATTCGAGTTCGTTTCCTCAATGGAGTCTTGTTTTACAGTTCTTTCTATCCCAATTCTAGATCGAATTTCGGTCCCGTCGGTCACCGAACATACCTGGATGTGCATTTATTTTGCACTATCTCTCAAGAAAAGCATTTACAATCCTTTGCAGATATGCGACAGTTCTCACCTGAGAAGCTTATCACTACATTGCACAATAGACAAGCAACAGCTCCCAGCCGAGGAGCTTATCACCTACCTTACACTTTACAATACACTCTACAATTGATCTTCTCCTACAAGGAGCTCATTATTACATTACAGTGATCTAGATATTTGCCATCATCACGACCTTCTTTACAATTTATGTTACCTGCCATCATCACAACTTTCTTTACAATTTACATTACCAGTTACCACCTCTACAAGAAGTTCTCATCCGAGAAGCTTATTATTGCCACCCTTGCAAATAAGTGGCATTTCTCGCTCGAGAAGCTCATCCTATCTTCGTTATGACTTGTAGCAAATGGACATCTCCATCGAGCAGCTGGGCTTCCATTTTCCTTGTCATATTGAAGTTTGGGGTGGTTTGAACCAAATCATATTCAAGAGAGCATAGATCTTGAAGTAGGAAGAAGTTCGTTTACCCTTTAGTAAAAGAAGGAGCGGAATCATATTCAGGAGAGTGTGAATCTTGAAGTATGAAGAAGTTTATTTTACCCTTTAGTAAAAGAAGAATCCGAATCATATGTCCAAGGCGTCAACCTTAGATATGAAGAGGTTTATTAATTAGATAAGCAACAACCTCTTTATTTGAGAGCTGGTCCAGTTTGGCATATAAGTCCCTTCCAACGATAAGTGGCTATTCTCTCTCGAGAAGCTTATCAGGGCATTTCCCATTAAAGTCTATTTATTTTGGCATACAGCCGGTCTTACCCTGTATATTTTCTACGGATTCCTGAAAATTCCGTTTGATCCTGTCACGAGGGAAAGTTTACAAAAGCGATGGATGTTATTCTTTGCTCAATGCTCCAACATTCTGTTGATCGATCCTACAGTCGTGTAGATCCAATTTTACTTTTTACCATAGAGTATCATCCGATCACGCCTGAACCTGTTGAATAATTACTCTCAGATATTTCCCAATGGAGGCTGTCTCATCGGTGCCATCTCCATTAAGGATCCCGTTCGTACCGTTCCCTTTCTGAAAGTGACAATTGGCCGTGCTCGCACCAGTTGACCGTCGCTTTAGAATCCCCCCAGTGTCGTGCTGTCGCCCCAGTGCGTCATATTCCCCAGTGTGTTTGGTTCGTAGCGTCTGTCCCCTGTATGGTCGTGTCGTCGGCATCATTCCATTTATCATTCCAGCATACGCATCCTGTTAGATTCAGGGCATTATCAGCATTAGTCTATCTCGTTTTGTCCATAGCATTGCATATCACTGCATCTAAGGGCAAAATTTTCGGTTATCTATATTTAAATCCCTCCACCATGATTTATCGAGTCTCTGTTAGATCCCATTTAGATTAGATATTTGGTTTCTTTTTGGTATTATTTTCACTCAATTTTATCTAATAATGTTTGATTTCGTAGTCGACTTGGTTTAGTTTCATTTTATGCGATCCAAGCGAAGAATGTTTGTAATATTGTTGTTAGTGTGCAGGATTGACACTATTAAGAGCACTTGGGATCAAGGCAAAGCAGTTGGGAGATGTTGCAAATCAAGACATTCGCCTGGCGAGCCACAGCGAGTGCCAGTGAATATTCGCCAGGCGAGTGCAGGCGAACTGGGGCGAATAAATCAGATTTAACTCCCAGACCCAAAGGATAGGAAGTTCGCCAGGCGAAGGTTCCAGCGAAGCTTCGCTACCATTCGCCTGGCGAAGGTGCTGGCGAAGAAGTGGTAGCTTTCCTCATGCAGATTCCAGTAGCAAAACAACCCAAAGTTCGCCTGGCGAGTGAAGCCAGCGAATGTTCGCCCGGCGAGTGTTTATTCGCCTGGCGAATGCACGATTCCTAAGGGCGGTTTGCTGATCAGAGGCACTTTGAAGTGCCATGTTAAGTTGGTTCGCCGGGCGAATGAATGCCTTCGCCAGGCGAATGTGCGCAGACAACACATCATTTTTACTTTATTTGTTGCTCTATTTAGCCCATACTTGGGACTTCAAAAAAGCATCATCTTGGAAAAATCAAAAGGAAGACATTATTGGATAGCTCTAGAACCCTAAATACTTGAGTTCTTCTTCATCTTACTATTTTTGTAATCAAGAGAAGTGGAAGCACATCCTTCATTGTTTCTTCAAAGTGGATGGTCTTCATCTTCTCCTTTCTTCTTGTTAAAGCTACCATGAAAATGTGTAGCTAAACTCATCTTTTGTCAAGGTTAGATGTAGGTGATTATTAAACTTTGTATGTGTATGGATGATCCTCATTTGTAAACTCTTGGATGATTAATATATGGTGAAAACTTTGTTTCATTTACAATCTTTTGTGTTGGTTGATGATTGAGAAATATTTTCCAACTCTAGACCTAGGTTTTCATCCTTCTCTTTTCTTAAGCTAGAGATAGTCTTGAAATGTTTTGTTCACTTATAATGTTGAACTTTAAAGTTGTCATTTGATAGATTGTGTGAGAGATCAACAATGGATCAAAATGGTAAATCTCACAATATGAGTTAGAGATAATCATATTGAGAGGATGTTGTGGATGTATTGATCATTAAAAGGAGTTTATTAAATGTTGATTAGAAATATGCATGCAAAGTGATTACCGAACCCTAACTTTGGCAATATTTATTAAAACCGTTCAAATCATTATTTTACCGCATTTATTACTCACATGCAAAAGTTACCATTGTTTTAAAACCAAACACTTTGTAACTACAAAGTTACGAATTTAACAACTGTAGAAAGGCTGCAAAATTACATATTCCCTGTGGAGACGATAACAAAAACCCGACACTTAACCACTGTGTTAACAGTCTCCGCCGCTCAAATCATCCGGTGTAGATATTTAAATAGGGGCAACTGTAATACCCCAAATTTTACCCTCAGATTAGTTGGTTCAGGTTGCATGACATTTCATTTATGCATTAGCTAATTACTAACGGGTTACGTAGTTTGTCTCGTTTTGCAGAAACCATGGCTGGTACACTTTAGCTGTTAAAGGGCGAAAGAGTCATTTTCACGTTGTTTATTGACAGTCCTTGAAGCTGAGTCATCATTAGAGATTTATTAAATGAATAGAGCCTCCGTCTCCGAGCTCCTTATTCTCTTTGAAGGTGAACAGAAATTCACGGTAATTTTGGCATCAGGATCTTTGAGATACGGTAATCAATTCAACGGGCTGAGACTCTGTCGTCAGTGGATTTCTGAGACAGTTATTTTGTCATGCGGGTTTGATTATGTTGAGATATTAATTTGATTTGGTTCAAGTCAAATGCAAGGATCTGCTCTGCGGAATTTGGTTTCAACAAATATTTATTTCTCTGTTTCTTCTGCTACCTGCCATTCAAATTTTAAAAGGGAAGCAGTGAATTTATTCTGACTCAAGTCTAGAGTTAATATACCAGTTTAATCATGAACTTAGGCCGAATTAGTTCAGGACATGGGATCTCGTCATCAGAGAGACACATTGAATTTTTCAGTACCACGGTCAGCTCTGTTTTGCCGTAATTGGATTTCTCTGCTTTTTGTTGTTTTACTTCGTTCAAGGCCGATACCGCTCCTACCACCAGCCACCACTTAATTTGGACAGGAAATTTGGACCATCTGATCTAGTTGATGAAGTTCAATCGGAATTTGTGTCGGAAGCGGATTAGTCGGATAAATCGGAGGAACAAGGAATTGATAAGTATGAGTTTTCATTTTGCATTTTTATTTTTCTTTCATTTTCATCCTTTTAAAAAAAAATTATTTTATGACTTATTTTCATGTTCATTTCATTTCATAAGTTCCTTTTTAAAAAAATAAAAATAATAATAACTTTGTTTCACTTTGAAGCTAATTTTGTTTCATTTTAAAATTGATTTTTGTCCCATTTTAAACATTATTTTCAACAAAAGCATGTGTTTGCATTAGTTTTCGTTTTCATTTGCCTAAAAAATAAATAAATTAAGGACTTTATTTATTAATATTAATTCTTTATGAGATTGATTGAATAAATAAGGAATTTTATTATTAATTTTAGTTTCTTTACAAAATAAATGGTAAATGAATAAATTATAAAGCATATATAAAATTACATTTTTCATAAAAAAAATATTAAAAAAAATTTCTAAAAGTTCCTAAGTCTTCCGATCTTCTCCGACTTTTCCCAAACTTATGGCCGATGCTTCCGAACCTGCAAAACAAGTCAAAACAAGTGGCAAAGTTAGTCGGTTAGTTCGATACCCTCAGAACGGTGTCATCACCGGGTGTCTGTTCTCGGCCAATGGCCTATCCGGCAGCAATCCGTTCTCATCAAAGGCGACTAAGAAAGATGAAGAGGAAAGTTATATCGAAATAAGTTGTTTGGCCAAAAAGCGCTTATTCGGAAAGGCAGTTTGCCCGAAATCGGACCGTAACGCCAACCATCTCCGAAAAATAACTCAAACTTCAATTCTGTAAAGCAAATAAGGAGCTTCACTTCAGAAATCAATCCAAAAAAATCAAGTTCAGAATCAAATAAGGAATTCAGTTCAGACATCCATCCAATAAACCAGTCCAGAAAAATAAATAAACCAGTTCAGAAAAACAAATAAACCAAGCCAGAAAACCGGAAAAATAAGTTTAGGAAACCAGTAGGTTCGAACTCAATTTGCAAACTGTCAACACACCGAAATTCCAGCCAACAAATATGCAGAAAGAGTCATAAAATCTTAACAAGTCAAGCCACAAAAAGCGCAGTAACATTAGTAGAACCGTGAGGATCGCGGGATCCGTAATACAATCCAGGCCCGCAAGTCACATAAAAAACTCATATAAAATCATCAGATGGGGTCTGCAAACCCTAAGGTTTTTTTTTCACAATCAAAGAACGGCGGAGACGGTAAGAGTGGTTCTCAGAGAAGCCATCTGAAGCTTCGTCATCATCGAACTCATAAAGAAGAAATTACAAACCATCACATGGGTCAACTGTGAACGAACAGCAAGCCTCGCCAACGGACCAACCCCTTCAGCCTCAGTTGAACATCACCGGCCGAAGTCATAGGGAAAATGCTCGACGATCCGCGATCGAGAACCATCGCCCGTCAAGGAACCCCATCCGTAAATCCATCGACTTCGAAGTGTTGCCGTCCGTGAAAGCCGCTTCGAACCCGTCACAGGTGAGCAGTTTCTTTCTTTTTTTTTACACGTTATGGTGTGTTGTTTCAGGTACAGGAAAAATGAAGAAAAAGAGGCATAGGGTCGAAGGAAGAAGACAATGAAAGCGTAAAAAGCAGCATGCAGACGGACAAGGAACTGCGGAAAAAGCTCTGACAGAGGTCAACCATGGTGAAACGGCGACTGCGCAAGGGAGAAGAGGGGAAATACATCGAACCCTAAAATTTGCAAATGACCCTTTCTCTTTCACCGTTTAACTTACCCTGTTGTTTATATTATTATTTATTTATTTGTTTTATGTGGTATAGTTAATAGGTAACGATAAGAAGTTTTTAATTAAAAATTAATTAGGTGTTAATAAGTGATAACTAAATTAATATTAAAGCTTTTTGAAATTGATTAAAACTCCCATTGACATAAAGTTTTTACTATAAAATAAAACAGTTTTAATTACTAACGTTGGTTTCTTAAAATTTTGTAAATTAAGTCTTCCTTTCAAATGTAATAAGTATTCTGTTGTTTTTAATAAAAAAAAAACATTTTCTATATATATATAATAAAAAATAAAAAGGGCATCATAAAGGTCCTTTAAGAAAAATAATTTTTTAGATTAAATATAGCATTTTTAAAGTTCTTTAGGTAAAACGAAATGGGAAACTTTTTATTAAATGAAATTATCCTTTCTTCTCTTAAAAAATAAATAAAATATATAAGAAAATGAATAACGAAGTTTTTGTTCGGTCGGTGCAATTATGGCTAACCCTCGCTAGTTAGCGTGTTTCGGCTTATCCTTGTTTTGTTTTGTCGTTGTTTCAATTGTAATTTCGCGAGGCCATGGTCGCAGATTATTTGTTTTGTTTTCTCGCATTGCATTATTTTTTTTGGCCCTTTGGGGTTTGTAACTTACGCGAACGGCCGCGACGCTTTCTTTACTTTCCGCATTTATATTTCTGCCATATAATATTTTGCCATGTTTGCATGCTTTACCGTTTTAATCCTCCGAAGGAATTAGGTCTAGCCGTTTGACCGCCGAGTCAATAGTCTTAACCCTTTGGACCATTTCAAACCCTGTTTAGCCTACGTGTTCCGTCGTGGACAAAAATACCCTTTACCCTAGCATTAGGTCAAAGAGTCACCGTACTCTGTTTAGGGTTTCCCGCCGTTGAATCCCTAATTTCAACCCTAAATTTTCAATTAACAAATTCAACATAGAAATAGAAGTTTCAAAGACTCCACGTAAGCGTGTCCTTAAGATCCGTTTATTCCCCATTGAAACCTTGACCATAGTCAAGACGTTTCTAACCTCCCTTTCGAGAGGAACTACGATTACTCTGATTCCATTCCCTATCCAGGATACGTAGGCACAAGATGCGACGTCTTGCCGAGTAAACTTAGGACTAACCCTTAGGTCTTTAGGTCACTCTATCCCTTAGCTCAATATATATTAAGGCAGATAATAAATAAATAAATAAAAGCATATAATAAACAAAAGGTTCCTGTAGAGTACTACAGAAGTTTAGGGTGCTAGTACCTTCCCTAAATTTAACCAACCCCTTACCTAGGTCTCTCACCGCATTGTGTTTACAATGCAAAAATAGGTTTTCCCTCTTTTGACCTTTTCCTTAGGATAAATCAAAAAGCGGTTATGAATCAAGAATTGTGATTCAAACTAATTAATAGTTTGATATCCTATTTCCACCGCAACAGTGTGCTACAAGTTGGTTAGGTCCTTCTTATCTCTAGCTTTTATTTTTCTTTCTAGGGTAGTCACTTCATCTCCTCCCCTTCTTCAATTTTCAAAACCTTCTCCCTTTTTCAAAACCTTCTTGCTTTCAAACTTTAAACCGCTTTCACAACAAAACCTTGACTTTTGTCAAGTGCCTTTTTTTCAAACTTCCTTTTCTTCAATAAATGTGAATCAATGCTAACCATACTTTGATTCTTTTCGAAAAGACATAAAAAACATTCAAACTCATCCAAGACTTTTGTGCATTATGCACTTTATTTCAAATTTTTTTTCATAAGTCTAGACATGAGTCATCTCTTTAAGCGAAACTATTCGCTTGGAAACGATGACTTGTCTTTTCACTTAAAACCAACAATAACAAACCTATTTTGTTATTGTACCACGAACTATGGGATTTTGATCCTATATTGCATTTTGTGGATACATAGGCATGAGGCGACAAGTCTCTCCAAACACAAAAATCTAAAAAATAATTCTCTTCTCATCTTCCCAATCTCTTTTCAAACAAACCATTTTCAAACCAAAAAGCATAAATATTTCAAAG
Organism: Lathyrus sativus; assembly: GCA_963859935.3. NCBI lineage: Eukaryota > Viridiplantae > Streptophyta > Magnoliopsida > Fabales > Fabaceae > Lathyrus > Lathyrus sativus. Next base: position 29,890,744 of record OZ012740.1, on the reverse strand, counting down.
GACTCCTATAGAGTACTATAAAAGTTTTGGGTGCTAACACCTTCCCATTGCATAACCAACTCCCTTACCCTGATCTCTGTTTATTTGTTCTTGTATTAGAACTTTTTGGTTTTGTTCGCTCTTTTTCCTTTCCTTTTTGGATAAAATAAAAGTGTGGTGGCGACTCTTGTTTTGTTGAGTTAAGTTGATCAATAGTTTATACTCACAAATTTCCCCGCTATAGTGTGCTACCTATCACAACGGTTATTTTAAAAAACCGTTATGATATATATTTAGGTCATGGGTTCAAAACCCAGTAGCAACAACAATTCATTTGGAAATAATTAACATTTCACCACAGTTGTAAAATAGAACCATTGTGAAAATTACCCCGAGTTTATTATAAAATATGTAGATTGCTTGTTTTTATTCACACCTTAATAAACATATACAACCATAAAACTTGACGTAGAAGATAATAATTTGAAAAATTAAATTATTCTTGAAAAATAACTTAAACGAACCATTGTTTTTTAAATTGCATTCATACCTTAATTCTATTAGAATATCTCTATATTTGGTAGCTAATAATATACAGTTATTATTATACGAACTGTATATTATTATGATTATACTAATTATAGATATATTCTAATAAATTCATCTCTTACTTCTTAACCCGTAGTATTTCATTCAATGCCCCAAATTCTTCAAAGCAACGGTTCATTCCTAAAAGCATCAATATGTTGAATAATTCTAAATCATCATCATCACTATCATCATCATAATCATCATTATTTTAATCAATAATGAAGATTTTTATGATGACAGTGATGGGGATGATTTAATTTCTCAACACATTTGATGTTTTGTAATATAAATTAATAGAGAACAAACTATTGCTTTAAAGAATTTGGGGCAATAAAGCAAGATATATGTGTTAAATAGAAATATAGATGATGAATTACGAGATAGATGTAATTCAAAAGTCATGTTTGATCTAAGTTTCATTTCAAATATAACTTAATTTTCAAGTTATTATTTTCTAAATCACTTTAAATGAACGCACGTTCATTGAAGGGAGTGAAACAAACAATTTATATACATTATAATAAACTTAAAAATAACATATACATTAACAAAACAGCAACAACATACCTTTTATTGAAAAGATTCGTGGAATGATCTGAAGTTGATCTACTTTGTGTTGCCATGAAGAAAAAGTACAAGGTTGATAAAGCTTCCAAAACTGATTCATACTTCTTATACTGTTTCTCTATAGCAAAACAAATTATTTATGTTAACAACATTTAGAATGTTAATTTGTTTTAAAAACATAAACTAGCATTAATATATTAACATAACAATAAATAATAACCAGAAATACATTGTTAATCAAATTAGGAAGTAAATCATGCCACAACAAAAAGCGGCTTGTTAACATAAATAAGCAGTACATTGTAAAATAACAAGCAATAACAACCACAATATAACTAGCATTAACATTGTAACATAACAAGCAACAATAACAAGTAGTAAATTGTTAACCCAAAAAGGAAGTAAATCACGCCACTACAAAAAGTCTTCATTCTTCAAGTCCAAAAAGGAGGTAACAACAACTACCCATAGCAGATCAAAAACTTGTCAACAACAACTAACAATAAATCATATAAAATATAACAAGGTCTTCACTCTTCAAGGTCTTCATAGTTATGAAGGTCTTCATTTAATTCGGAATCAGTTAGATCCAGATTCATAAGATCATTTATAATAGCTTATATCTTCTTTATCTTTTCAAGGCTAAGATTCTTGAAATGAATCTTCTTATAGCTCATTCCATCATAAGGTTCAACAACAGTAATGTGTTTTCTAACAGATTCAGCTTCTTGGGCTTTGTTTAACCATAACTAAACCAGAATCTCATGAATAAGTTTGTTGCTCCCATTATTCATGATGATAGAAGAATATGAAATCAGAACATACAATAACAACATTCAACAACATAAAACAACAACAACAACATACAACAAAAAGACATAAACTTTCGAACAAGGAAGAAGAATACCTTTATGTATGAAGCCAGAGCTAATGACGAAGAAGAGAGAAAACGTGATAGATATGGCGATATCATTAAGAAGTGAGAGCTAATTTTCTTATATTATAAATAAGTAAAAAATTTCACCACGATCGTGTTAAAGACCCGTGCTGAAATGTAATGACTTTCACAACGGTTCATATTAACAACCATAATTATAGATATTTCAATTTTAATTTATATATTATAATTATAATGACAACACAATTGTAACGAAAAAAGTAGAAAATTGTTGGAGCTGGGATTCGAACATGTCACTCTATAAATGTATAATCACGGTTTATTAGTTTGACCGTAATGCAATGTATTTTCGTAAATATAAAAAAAAGTGCATCCAAAAAAGGTATTACCACGGTTAACAATCATACAGATGTAGTTTAGTGTGACGAAAAGTGTTTTTTGTAATAGTGCTTACAACTTATACCGTCAATTTTTTTATGTGAATTCTCACCCCTTTGCTTTGATATTGTCCAACATAGACATCTTGCAGATAGTCAGATTTAGCAGTTGGTCCAGTGAGTGGAAGATAGCATTTGATGTTATTTCCATTTTGTTTCGTTGTTTATTTAGTGATTATGATCTAATCATGTAAAGCTGAAGATAACTTTTTATGGCGTTATTTTGAAGTTGAGAACAAACATGATTTTGTCGAGTATTTTAATTTGATATTTCGCTTTTATTTGAATAAAATTGAGATGTTTTGAAGTTGGTGACACTTTAATCATCATATAATGCTTGTTATATGAGCTTCAGGGTTAGGGTGTTACATAGTGGTATCAGAGCATGTCGGCCAGTCTGACCAGGTTTTTGCATGATAATTGTTCCTAGTATGCGACATGTGTGTACACTGTCAATGCATTATTTCTTCTAATGTCTGTTTAATGGTATGCAGAATGGCTGGTAGAAACGATCGCACAATTTTTAATGCTTTGCAGTCAGTGGCTCAGACGCTGCATGGGTAGCAAAACCAAGATGGTGATGAGTTTCGTAGTTTGGGAAAATTTCATAGGAATAATCCACTGACGTTCAAGGGTAGGTATGACTTGGAGGGTTCTCATGCATGGGTGAAAGAGATTGAAAATATATTCTGAGTGATGGCCTGTACTAAAGAGCATAAGGTATTTTTTCATACTCACATGTTGTCTGAGGAAGTTGAGAATTGGTGGAATAGCGCACGCCAGAGACTAGAGGTTATGGTACTGAGGTTACCTAGGCTTTATTTAGAGCACAGTTTCTAGAGAAGTACTTCCCTGAGGATATGCATAGCAAGATGGATATTTAATTCTTTGAGTTGAAGCATACAATTGTAGAGTATGTTACAAAGTCTGAAGAGCCAGTAAAATTATGTTCGCATTATGATAGTGATGTTGGAGAGGGTTCTAAGTGCATCAAGATTGAGAGTGGGCTACGTCTTGAGATCAAACATGTTCTTGGTTACCTAGATATATGTCACTTTTCTGTAATAGTTAATAAGTGCAGGATCTATGATGAAGACAATAGAGACTGATCTACACACTACAAGAGTATTAGTTAAAAGAAAGGAAAAGGAGAGTTTTGAGGAAAGTCATATGTGACCATTGCTGACACATGGAAACAGAAAGCTACATTCGAGAAGAAACCAAGGGGAGGAGGAGCTCCTGCTTCGGTCCAGTGTTATAGGTGTGGTGTGATAGGTCATCATGCCAATGAGTGTTCCAGTGCTAAGAAATAGTGTTATAGTTGTGGAAAGATAAGGCATCTCATCGCTGATTTTAAGGGTAATAACTTGTTACAATTCTGGAGAGCAAGGCCATATCAGTATTAATTTCTAGAAGCCAAAGAAGGCCCAGTTTGGGGTAAATTTTTTGCCTTGTTTGGGACAGAGACTACTAGTGCTGACAGGTTGATTCGAGGCACATGTTTTATCAATAGTATCCCTCTGATTTCTATTATCGACACATGTATAATGCATTCTTTTATTTCTCTTGATTGTGATAAGAGATTGGATTTAAATTTTTCATATATGGTTGGAATTGTGGTTATTGATACCTCAACCAATGGTTTAATAACTACTTCGTTGGTGTGTTTGAAATTTCCTCTGATTATTTACGGTAAGAGTTTTACGATGGACCTAGTATATCTACAGTTGAGTCAGCTTAATGTTATCCTTGGAATGAATTATATGGAGTTCAACCATGTTTGTATCAACTGTTTTGCCAAGACCGTGATGTGTTCCAGAGATTGAGGTAGATAGAGAGTTGATGTTTGTATCTGCTAAGCAAGTGGAAGAATTCCTAAAAGAAGAGGCGCATGTATTTGCTATGTTTGATGTTTTAGGAATCGACAATAAAGCTGCCATAGAAGAGCTTCCAGCTGTGTGTGATTTTCTCGAAGTGTTTCCTGATGATATCAGTGATTTGCCTCCAGAGCACGAGGTGGAGTTTGATATAGACTTAGTACTAGGTACTAGTATTATATTAATGGCTCCTTATAGAATGTTCATTTCAGAGCTGAGTGAGATGAAGAAACAATTGGAAAAGCTCCTTGATAAGAAGTTTGTCCGACCAGGTGTTCTGTCTTGGTGAGCGTCGATGTTGTTAGCTAATAAGAAGGATGGTAGCATGAGGTTGTATGGTAATTATTGACAGCTGAATAAAGTGACTATCAAGAATAAGTATCCACTTTTGAGGATTGATGATTTGATGGATTAGTTGGTTGGCGCTTGTGTTTTTAGTAAGATTGATTTAAGGTCAGGATATCATGAGATTCGAGTGAAACTAGAAGATAATCCAAAGACTGCACTCAAAATAAGGTATGGTCATTATGAGTATTCTATGATGTCGTTTGGCGAATCTAATGTTACTGGAGTGTTCATGGAGTACATGGATTGAATATTTCGTTCGTACTAATATCAATTTATGGTTGTATTTATTGACGACATCTTGATATATTTGAAATCAGATGAAGATCATGTGAAGCATCTAAGAATCGTGTTGCAGACCTGGAGAGAAAATAAGTTGTACGAAACATTGTCTAAATATGAGTTATGGCTCAAATAAGTGAGTTTCTTAGGTTTTGTAATTTCTAGTGGAGGTATTGTTGTTGATCCGTCGAAGGTTTTATGTTACAATGGGAAACTCTGAAGTATGTCACTGAGATCAGAAGTTTTCTAGGTTTGGCTGGTTACTACAGAAAGTTTATTGAAGGTTTATCAAAGTTGGTGATGCCTTTGACTCAGTTAACTTGAAAGGGTAAAGCGTATGTGTGGCATAACCTAACTTCCTTAAGGCTAGAGCATGATTATATTTAATGTATCCCCTAGAGCCAATGAGAGGAACATTAAGAAAACTTCCACACTAAAGATTATCTCTTTTACATCGAGCTTTCTGAAGTATCATATGATTGAATTTTTGGTGAGAGACACCAACTTTTGAGCCCAATCATGGATACTCATGGTATTGATCATGTAGATATCTTCATATAGGTGAGAAGCGGGCCATTGGTATAAATTTTCAGGCTTTACAAATTATCCAATCCCCAAGTAAAGACCTTTCTTCATTCTTGGAGGGCCCAAGAATTGTAAAAATTCTTCTAGTGTAGAGGCTAGTTGGAAATATTGGAAGGTGAAGCACCTTAGGTGAGGGTTATGGAATTGAGCAAGATCAGTGATGACCTTTACTTATATCGGGACTTTCAAGAGGTCAAGAATCTTCCCATATCGGAGCACAAACTTCCTTTGGATGGAACCAGGTAATTTATCCCTAAGAATCTCCAGACTTTGCATGTCTGATACTTGTGCCTTTATTCGTAGGGTTTTCCTCTTATTTGAATCTATCTCTCAAATGGTTCATACAACAAACTTAGAAATTCCCCCAAAAATAATGATTATATGCAAAAATAACCCATTTTAATGCAAATGATATGACATGTTATGCGAGTTTTATGTAGAATAGGATGTTTATAGAATAACCTAGCGGAGGGCTCCTACAAAAGGTCCTAGGTTTTTCTACCCAACACCTTCACAAGGTAAGTTCTAGGATTTTATTTGGTCATTTGAGAACAAACCTAAGGTCATGGACCACAGATGAAACTTCATCATTATAGAGCATAACCCTCCTATGATAAATTTCAAAAGGTCTCCCTTATAGAACCTTCGTATAAATGAAGTCTTACATTCGAGTTCTAGAAGAGGTCCTAGAGTCATGGACCAAACTCAAATTTTTGTCACGAAGATGGGCTAACCAACTCATGACAAAATATTTGATATGATATACTCTAGGTGGAACCGTCATTAAAAACCCAATGAGATGTGCATCCCAGCGGCCAAAATAGGACGAACCCATACTTACACTTATGTTTCTCCTCCAGCTCAGGTATAAAGCTTATCCTCAAGCAGAAATGAAAACCCATGATGTTAAAATAGGAATATGAAGCAATAAAGAAATAAAGCAACTCAATAAAATAAATAAAATAAGAAATAATAAGAATAAACAACAAACAAATAAACAAATGTATTAGCACCTCTCACATCCGTTGTACTCAACGGGGACCTCTTATAGATCTAAGGTTAATAGTTTGTTAAAGGTATGTTTTCTTGTTTTATTTATTCTTATTCAAGTATTTATAAGAAAATAAATTTACAAAAGGGAAAAGAGTTTTTTAATTACTGTGCTCGCCAAGGTTCCAAAACCCTGTGCCTACGTATTCTCATAGTACAGTGAGAAAATTAGAGCTTCTTAGTTCATAAAAAATAGTGTGTATTGGTTTATTTTATAGGATAAGGTTTTAATTCGTTATTGCGTTTAAACATTGACTTGTATGCTCGCTCGATGGAGACTTAAGCGCTCGTTTTTATTTTGCTTCGAAAAGACTTAACTTATCCTTTTTATGAAAAAAAATGTTTGAATAAGTGAACAAGGGCACAAAAGAAGTTTGATGTGTGGTGTTGATTTTAGGTGTTTTAAACTTGGGTAATTGATTGATGCAGCATGCACCAACCAATCAATTACTGAGGGACAAGGTGAATGTGCATCCACTTATCCGTTTATTTGTAAAATTGTTGATTTAATTTGATTAAAGAGAAATTGGTGATTATATACACATGAATTATTTAAAAAAGGAAATGTAATAATTTACTTCTTGTATTTAAATGGAATTAAATGAAATAAAGATGCATTTTTGACCTTGAATGAAAAGGAATATATATATATATATATATATATATATATATATATATATATATATATATATATATATATATATATATATATATATATATATATATATATATATATATATATATATATATATATATATATATATATATATATATATATATATATATATATATATATATATATATATATATATATATATATATATATATATATATATATATATATATATATATATATATATATATATATATATATATATATATATATATATATATATATATATATATATATATATATATATATATATATATATATATATATATATATATATATATATATATATATATATATATATATATATATATATATATATATATATATATATATATATATATATATATATATATATATATATATATATATATATATATATATATATATATATATATATATATATATATATATATATATATATATATATATATATATATATATATATATATATATATTTGTGTGAATAAAAGACCTAAAACAAATAGAGATAATTTTCTTACTTAGAATAACATGAAGGATATATTTGTATTTTTTGAATTAAAAGAAATGTTTTTGGTTTGTATTGTTTTTTATGAATGAACTAGGGTAATTATACTAAAATTAAAATGGCTAAATTATAATTAAAATAATTAAAATTAACTACATTAATTAAAGTGTTTAGAAGAATAAACAAAATCAAAATGATCCATCTTAATTGAAAAAAAATTCATTAAACTAAAGGGGGTGCATTTGTATGTTAACTAATAAAACAGGGAGGTGTACGTAGTAAAGAGCTAAACCCAAATTCTAGAGCCCACATAACAAATTAGGAGTAAAAATAAAAGAAAAAAATAAAATGATAATAATAGAAAAAGAGAAAAATGTGTGGCCCTTGGATTAGATTACCAGGGTGATTCAAAGATCCAATTCAGTGCATAGGATCAGTTGACCATTAGGGGGTCAACTGATCCAGAGGTTTGAAGGGGGAGTGCATGATAGCAAGGGTGGGCGCACACATACGTAATTTAGTAAAATTAAGACAGATCATTAGTTATCAATGAGTCACGTGGGACTCCTAAGCGGACGCGTGGAGGGGATATATAAGGAAACTCCCCTCAGAACCCTCCTCATTTCACACTTTTTATCTCTCTCTCTCTCTCTCTAATTCTTGTTTTCTTTCTCTTTCTCTCTTCATCCCCTCACCTCCCTGAACTCTCTCTACACACCACCACCCTAACCCAACGAACAACCGGCCAAAAATCGCTTTCATTGATGGCTCCTCCCTGACCTTACCGAAAACTTCAACCGATGTTCATCCCAAGATGAATCAATCTAGAAACTCATATTCTCAAGAACTCAAAGTTAAAAAACCTAGCTATTAGATGAAACCTAAACTTAACCTTAAGAACCTTAACTACCAAGAAACCTTAACCTCGTCTTCATCTTCAACCTCTGAAAGCCTAACTCAACCCAAAACCCTTTCAATACACCCAAATCTCCTCCAAACCTCGTCTAACCTACATATCAGAATAACGTAATCACCAATCCAAACTCAAAACACCATAATCAAATAACAATTTCGAACCCTAATCAAAAGATATCCCTTTGTCTAAACCCAAACTGGAACCATCTCTAGCCAACTACCCTAAACCCCTTCACAACCATCAATCAAACAAAATGCATCCACAAAACAAAACATTGAAACCTTAAATCAAATAAACAAACATGCATGCAAACAAATATTCAGTAAAAAAAGAATGGAACTAACCTACAGAGAGGATACCTTCTCCGGTTAAAAAAATGTAAAGTTTTATATTCGTCTCTTTTCTACTCTCTCCTCCTTTATTCTTTCCTTCTCACTTATTCTTCTTCTTTTAACTTTTGCCTTTTGTTTGCGACTGCAAGGTATGGCTTGAAGTATTGGTTGGGCTTCAAGGTCAGAGCAACTTTTTAAGGTTTTAGTTGATATTGTTCTTCAATGTGAAGAATAACAACTTTAGGGTTGTATTTTGTGAATCGTGAATGATCCTTTGTGTAAATTTTAGGTTTGTTTTTATAGTGAAAAATAGGTTTAGAAATTAAGTTATATTGGTTAATTTATGAAAAGTTTTAATGTTGATTTGTTAGTTTTAGGTATATTCAAATTGTAACAGAAATCATCATCAATGAAAAAAAATCTCTCTTCTGTTTTTTATTCTAGATTTGATTTGACCCAACTTAATTCCTTTTTTCACGCATCTTAGTGTTTCTATTTTGGACTTAGTGACTTTAGAGTTTTGGCTATACTGACTGCTTACTCAATGTTGGACTCCAAAATTAATAAAAATAAATAATACTAAAAACAATAGAAATAATAATAATTGATCTAGTAGTAATAATGGTGACAGGAAATAATAATAATGCAAAAACAATATTAATACTAGTAATAGTCACGAAAATAAAAAGGAGGTATAAAATTAATACTACTGCTACTACTAATAATAATGATAAAACTAATTAGTAAGTATTATACTAATAATTAAAAGGAATGATATTAGTAAAACTAAAAGAAATAATACAAATAATAACAACTATAAAATAATAACAATATTAATAATAGTGAAGAAAATAACAATAATAATCCTAAAACGATAATAATAAATACAATTAGATAAAAAGAAATAATATAAACCAAAAAATAGTGA